>SKCR01030718.1:0-239237 GCA_019454045.1 Zanthoxylum bungeanum | reverse complement strand
TATCAGAGATATGATATTCAGCAGGCTGCTAGGTGGATTGAACAAGTTCTTCCGTTTTCTTTGCTTCTCTTGGTTGTCTTCATTCGCCAGCACTTGCAAGGTATCCTTTCATCCCTTATTAACTGCTATTCATAACATTCTTTTACTTTGATGGCTGCTGGGTTCACACTATTATTTATAATCTTCTTTTACCGTAACAGCCACTGGGTTGATCCTTCTTCGGTGTTTGCTTAAGTAATTTTCAATAGATGGTTTATCTCTGTTAATGACAACATCATTGTGTATCTAGTTTTATCTGTATTCCAACTCCTGAATAAATTTATATGGTATGAAACTGTTTTCTTTCTCCTCCACTCCCTAGTGAAAATTCAAGCGTGTGCGCACACACAAGAGATAACAAATCACAGAGATGTTGTTTCTCATGTCGAAACGCACATGTTGACTTAAGTAGTCAAACACCAACTTTTCATTTCTGTTGGCTGTTATAGTAGTTATTTCTGACTTTTTTCCCGGATTGATTTATCTCTAAGAATGAGAGTGATACTAAGGATGCCATTTCTTCTGTAGTTTTTGTATTAAAGACTTCCCTGAGATTGCAATTGTTAGATTTTATTAATTTTTATGTTTTTAAGTCTTGGCATGTTTTGAAATTCGTTTCCAACCATCTATCTTTTAGGTTGTGACGTTTGCCTTTCTTCGAGGACTTGTAGGTTTCTTTGTTACAATTTGGATATCTGCTGTCATGTTCAAATCAAACGACGTTCTACGGAAACAAACAGCTTTGAAGGTGCTGTAATAAGCCTTTGTTCTATTCTTTATGTAGGATCTATGCTTATTTGTAAGATAGAAGTGAGAACAGCTTCAACCATTTCTACTGTTATTAAAATATGTATAATTAAGCATATCAATTGTTGGTGGCTGCAGGGGGAGAGGAAGGTCTCTGTTCTGATTGGCATCTCTATTGCATTCATGCTTCATGTGGTTGGTGTTTACTGGTGGTATAGGAATGATGATCTTTTGTACCCTTTGGTCATGCTTCCTCCTAAATCCGTACCGCCTTTCTGGCATGTTATTTTTATCATCATGGTGAATGGTATGTTCTTGTCCACAAGTTATAACTGCGGCTTTATCTTTGGTTGCGAAATTTACTGTTAACGATGGTATGCTTATTTCATTGTTCTAAGGTTGTAAGGAGGAAGTGTTGTGTGTCACATAAGTATTCTTTTTGGAAGGAGATGAAATCTTGTTCCATTGGTTTTTTTCTTTCTCATTTTCAGTTAAATAAATAAGTTGCTGAATGTTCTGATTTTTCCAGAAATTAAGATATTTTTATGGAAAATTTCTGAGCCATATTTTCATTTAGTACTGGATAAAAAATAGTGCTTGCATTTTCTCTACAATATGTGTTCTTTAAGGATTAGATGCAACTTTTTTTCATGAAAGTTATCAATGTGCTAGTATTCTTGTTATTTATGTCAGTTTCTTAATATGATTTCTTTTCAGATACTCTGGTCCGGCAAGCATCAATGGTTCTCAAATGTTTTATTTTAATGTATTACAAGAACAGTAGAGGCCGGAATTATCGGAAGCAGGTTGGTAACATGTGGCATAGAATTTGGAAAATATTTATTTTCACTTTTTGCTTTTGAAAGAGTCCTCTCAAATTGCTTATTTTTATTTTTAATTTTTTATAATTTTAAACATATTACCTGTCTTTGCCCTTTCATTCATTGTTTCTGATAAATAGATTATGAGTTTGGTTTTTAATTTTCATATACCTTTTGATCCATTACCTTCTGACTTTAGAACTGCTTGTTTTCTAGGGTCAATTGCTAACTTTGGTTGAGTATTTGATGCTGTTGTACCGTGCGTTGTTGCCAACGCCAGTATGGTATCGTTTCTTCTTGAACAAAGAATATGGGAGTCTCTTCTCATCCCTGATGACAGGGCTGTACTTAACTTTCAAGCTTACTTCTGTGGTGGAGAAGGTAATACAGTGGCTTATCATGTGTGCTTCTTTGTGCCTTCCGGCTCTTTTCTTTGTTTTACCCTTTTATGAATGGTGATTTTCAGGTGCAATCCTTCTTTGCTGCATTGAAGGCATTGTCGCATAAAGAGGTGCATTATGGGGTGTACGCAACAACAGAGCAGGTAGTTTAGATTTCCCATTTTCCCTTTACTTGAGCTGCATGAATGACCTGAATGTTTTTGTTTTCTTTTTAATACTACATGTGTTGTCTAGATGCCAATCAATATTCCTATTCCCTTTCAATATTATTATCAATTTTCTGTATTTTTAACTTATTATTATGAGGAGTTATATTAATAAATTCATATTGAAAGAAGATGAAAAGGAGAAGAAAATCGTGAAAGCTATAGAGAATATCTATTAAGCAGAAAAGAAAAGATTGTTTGCTGTTCAGACAAATCTTGCTGCCAATTAGTAGCAGATTCCCATTCAAATGGTTGATTCACTAAACACGCTGTCTTAAAAAGCAAGACTGAAATTCTACTACCTGGTTTCTGGTGAATGCTTTGTTTGTTTTAGATATTTTTTTTTTGATTTTAGGAAACTGCACCCCTGGTAAACTTTACTTGAGATGGTAGGCAAACTGTTATCACATGACTGTATTCCAAAGCGTTATAGGTTAGCAAACTCATAATATACCTGGGAATGGGCTATCTTTTCGACACCTTCTTGATTTGAGATGCTTAAGTGTTCCCACTTTCATTAAGGGGTTGTTAGTCTCAACTTGGAGTGGAAATTTGTCAGCGTATTTAAGCTCGCGTGTGATCCAACGCAGGTGAATGCAGCTGGAGATTTGTGCGCTATATGCCAGGAGAAGATGCATGCTCCTATTCTGCTTCGTTGTAAACACATTTTCTGCGAAGACTGTGTCTCAGAGTGGTTAGTTTGTTATTCCTTGCTCTGGTCATTTTCTTCAGTGTCATTGAATCTCTCTTTTTTATTTTTCCTTCAATGCTGTGGGTTTTCCCTCCTAGTGGGAGTAAATTATTTGATGATAATCATGTAACCTGAAGGCACTAGTTTGCTTTTGTTCTAGATGACTTACACCTTTATCCTTTTACAGGTTTGAGAGGGAAAGAACATGCCCCTTGTGCCGGGCTTTGGTCAAGCCAGCAGATCTCAGATCATTTGGTGACGGATCAACTAGTTTGTTTTTCCAGATATTCTGATCTGATTACTGTACAAACCAGGAAGTTTTTCTGCTTTTGAAGATCTGGATATTTATTCGAAGCTGCCTTCTCCAGATTGTCGTCTGCACCAGTTAAGTTGGCTGTATTCTCTAATCTACCTTGTTCATGAGTTGCCAACAGAATTAAATCGAAATGATGGATATAATTGAAGTGTCTTTCTTGTAGTATTTGTTGTATCGAAGAAAGATTATTGCAAAGATAATGTATGTAATGAGGCCATTTAAGTTGCAGGAAATTTTTTTTCCTTTGGGTTTTTCAAAGACCAACAATACAAGTCAATGTCAATGTTACTGTTAATTTGATATAAATGCACTTATTTTTCCCATGTTTCTCTCAGGGCATTATTTATTTAATTAAAAGATATTGCGATACCCTGTAAGTTTTTGGGATTTTTTTGGCTATATCATGCTGGATGATCTCAGAAGTCTTACCCAACAATCACTTCCTGTATGTCAGAACTGACCAATGACCAGAAGTGAGATTATGCAGCTCCATTTGTACTTGAAATTTAGTAATTTAGTCCAAAATTAAGATCCTCAATATAAAGAAGTTTTTAATTTTTAAATATATAATATCACTTATATATTTTTTATTTTAGGGATTCCATTTTAAGAATTTATTCAGGACTCAAAATTTAAGGCAATTCAGAATCGAACTCGATCATATGAATGAAATTCCAGCATTTTATTTAATAACATATCCAGAAAACTGCACACACATACGTTCACAAAATACCAACATATGAATGCCCCCCAGAAAAAAGGACCCCTCCCTAGCCTTCCTCCTTGCAGATAAAAACAGGATCAAAAAAGAATGTAGAGAAAAGAAAAAATGGAACCAATGATACAAAAATCCTTTCCAATAAACAGTGGCAATATCACAAAAATAATTAAGCAGGAGATACTGAGTGTTTTTTTCCATCATTATCTTCAGGTGCCTCTGCGTTTGAACATGGTGGGACTTCATTTCCTGTTACATAATCTGAGGGTCTTTTGGTTTCAATATCTTCAGCATCCGAACTTGGTGGGACATCAGTTACTGGAACATTATTATCCGTTTCTTCTGATGGGGCGGGGACATGAAGGATTTCCTCTGTCGCTGGCAGGCTCGTAGGTGGAGGAATCTCTGATGGTGATGGTGGGGATACGGAGAGTGGTGAAGTAGAGATGGGGTAAACTTCTGTCACTTCTTCAGTGCCCTCGTCTAAATACACAACATCCTGCATTGTGAGTTGATGGTATTCAACAATCTCCCTAAGAAAACGATTCTCACGAGCATATATCGAATTCTCGTGGGCCAAACGAGCCTTCTCAGCCAAAAGAGTCTCTAGTTGAAGGCGAATCTGCAATCACAAATATGAAGATCCAAAACAGTTACTAAGGTACCATCAGATTTGATTCTGCCTTCGAGTAAACCACACAATCAGTAATTATATATGGCAGTTTCTCAAAGAATTCATAAAGAACTTTCAAATGTGTGGTTTGTCATTCAACAACAAACATTGCCCTCATAATAAGAGCCAACGGAACCAAATAGGTTAGCCTTGTTTAATTTTTCTGCACAAGGGAAAAAATAGGTTTACCAGATCATCATCAGCAAGGTTTTGCCCCTTCTCACGACTCTCACGCAGGAGTTTATTCTCTTCTTCCAGCTGAGTACATCTTTGCTTTGCAAAAGCCAGATCCGCTTTAACTGTTTTTAGCTCACGAAGAAGAAGTTTTGCTTTGGCAGCTGTTGCCATCGCAACCTGTGAACAAAAACAAAGTCCAACATGCATTTCATTGAATAGGAGATATAAGAAACTTGGCTAAAAATAAATTTGTTTCTCCTTATGCTAATGATTCAAAGTAAGCAACATGGATCAGATGAATACCCGGATTTCAACTTCTCAATTTTAAAAACATAGCTATTAATGTGAGTGGTACTCCCAGTGACCTAAAGATTTTACTCTGAAAGCAAAAGCTTGAATTATACAGTATCTTACAATCCTGAGTTGATAAAAAGGGGAGAAATCATATATATCCATTGAAGGCATATTTGGTGAGTTTTTTAGCCAAAGACAAACTGAGGTACCTCTCCCTAGCTGGGTTGCTTGATGTGTCTTAAGAAGCCTAATATTAATGATTTCTTTTTTCCAAATAAAGACAATCAGTAGTTCTACTGCATGAACTGTTTACACACAATAGCATAGTTGCCACCTTACGTCGCGAGATGCCTTGAGTTGCGTTTCATGGTAATTTTGATTCTGTGGTTGCAGAGGCTGCCATGGGCCATTATCACCAGAAGCTTGATTTTGTTCTTCAGTAAAGCCCTTTCGCCTCATTTTAAGTTTGCGTATATCCGCAGTTTTGCTTTCCACAATTGTCCGACCCTCCTGGAAAACCATAAAATTTGAAAACTATTTTTATTTGTAACAATATTGACTACTTGGAATGTGATCAATCTTTATTCGCACTCCTTTATGTAACTTCAACTCATTTAAAGGTATAAAAATGAAAATATGACCTTAAACATTATGATAAGAGTAATAAGACTCATATAGCTATCACAGCACAATGCTTAAACAAAATATAATCCAAGACATCATACCTCAAAAGCCTTTTCAAAAGTATCACCAATTTGATTAAGGGAAGATGTAAGTTTATCCAAACCCTTCCGCAGTCTAGGATTGTCCAAATTTCTAAAGCCCTCAGATGAATGCAATTGTTGCTGCTGCAGTTAAAATTGAGCAAAGAAAATAAAAAAGAAATGACAAAAGATGGTAATAAAGCTAAAAGGCAGCTGCACGAGTAGGAATGATTGAACGATGGCTGGATGATGAAGATTGAATGATAATTTCAATTGTTAATCGTTACGAAATGTTCTAAAGGTAAATAATCACCTGGCCACCCATTGAGGAATCTGCCATCTGCCATCTAGACCTGGCTGGCGGTTCAAATTGTGGGGTTAAATCATCTTCCTCGAGAATTGCCTTGGCTTTCCGAGCAATAACACCCCAAAAACCTGTATTTTCATTTCTAGTTGATGCATGCTCAGAGGCAGTGAAGCCCTGAATTTTGCAAGCATCACATCACATTCACAAAACACAAACAATCCCAACAAATGACATTCGGAAAAACCCCAAATAAAACTAAACAATATTCACCCACATTCTGATTAAACCTTATCAAAGTCACTAGGTTCATATAACATTACAAGTCCAATGAATTCTATTACCCAATTGCTCAATTTCTTTCCCATGTCACAAGTTTCTTAAATCAAACTTATTTAAAAAATCAAAAGAATGGACCAAAATCATATTGTATAAGCCAGAATTAACATAAATCAATAGGACTTTATTGTGTGTCATCAAAATAAGTATAAAAAATTCTTGATCCATAGAATATGAAAGAAAAAGAAACAGAACAAAAGAAGGGAACCTTGGATCGTTGATGGTCGGAGGCAAAAGCAGAGTCAGCAGCCCCACCATAAACAGAGGAAAGGGATGATTCCCGATGAGCAGCAGAGGCACGGATCGCCTGAGCCGCTAAAGATTGTGATGCCGACGACGAACCCGAAAACGATTGTGATGATGAAACGCCGGCAATGAAGACTTTTTATTATTATTGCTTTTGTTATCTGATGCATTAAATATATCTTCTTTGAAAGTTGACGCTCTTGTTATTCCCTGCTTCCTCCTGTACGCCATGTCGTTTCTTTTCTTTTTCCCGCCACCAACACCAGTAACGGCAACCGGAAGCGCCTTTCGCTGGCACGGCACCCCCACAAGCCACCCCTGTCCCAGATGACAAATGGCCCAGAAATGAAAGATCTTTACGCCCAACGAACTCTTCCTTTTTTTTAATGAATTATAACGTACTTTGAAAAAAAAAAAAAAAAAAAAAAACTACCTTCTGATGACAGAGCACGTACAATATAAGGGAAAATGACCTGGGTGCCTAATTTTCAATTTTTATTTTATTTTTATAATTTCATTTTCACAGTATTATTCTAACAGTAAATAGGAACGTGCACATCTCATCTCTTGAGAAAATAGTGGAATAATGGTACTACACTCATCCATGCAACAAGCCAATCATTCATTGACACGCGTGTTAAAAAAATAAAAGACAATTAAAAAATATGTACTAAATTATACATGTCATTTTCTAATTCGCTGGTGGTATCACGTCACCCATACCTCCGTTGCACCAAAGATTTACTCCTCATCTCATCCTGGTCTAATCTCAATTGGGTTGTAAGACGAAAACATTGTCTTCAATCTTGATTAATTGTGAATCGTAATAAGAAATCTTCTTGAATTACGAACGAAATTTTATTCGGGATTATTTTTTATCTTGAATTTGATCAAATTTCGAAATTTTCTGCTGATCCTAAACAACATACACCTAATAGATAATGACTAAAAAATTAGAGATGTAACAAAATTAGGGATATGAAATTTGACTTCTGTTACTTCCTTTTTAAGCCATCTAACCGTTTCTTTCCTCATCATGTACCTTTTTTTTTTTTTTTTTTTTAATTCTAATCATACGGTTAGCAGAACTTCCACAACATCATTTCAAACCCTTTCATTTATTTATTTGCTTGTCTGACAAGTGATGGGAGCTTACAACTTAAGCTTAAGACGTGTTGGTCCCAACTCATGTGTTCTTTGCTTTTGTAGGGACCGGACAACTCAAATATGTTGGAACTGCTCATCAATTCGTGTGAAGCATTTTTCCAATCTGTATTAGTATTTTACAGTACAATAATATGTTGACTGAATTTGTAGTCTTCATTAATCATTGGCTTTATAGAGAGTTTTAGCATAGGATGGGCCATTCTCTTTTTCTATCATTACATGATTCTAATGCTTCTTTTTCACTTTATGTGACTTAAAAATAAATCACCATGTTCCTTTTGCACTTGGCTCTCGCTATAAGTACGATATGAAAAAGTTAGCACTAAGAGATTTGAACTCATGACCAAGCGAATAGCAAGTTAGATATCACGCTAGGCTTGCTGTTAAAATAAACCAAGATGGTAAGGAAGCAATTTTACTGAATCATAAAACAGGGAAAAAATGCGCAAAGGGAATTTTAAAATCAATTATCTACATTCTTCTTTTTTTTTCTACATGAATTTCTTACAGCTGAAGAAGCAAATCAGTATGCTTAGAATCCAATGAGGATTGTTGGTGATTGTCAAGTTTCTGATAACTCATTTTGTCCAGGAAGGACTTACCAGTTGGCTGTAACCATTTATCTCGCGTCGAAGTATTAATATGATCTAGCCTTGTTTTCAGATATGGTAGATCAAACGTAAACTGGGAAGCAAGTGGCAAATGTTGGCTTGCCCCGGATAAATCACTGACTCTGTGGCTTTGGCATTGTGCTGCAATGGCTTGATCATCGCGTATTAAACATTGTGATCCTAGATTGCTCATTGTGCCGTTTGTTTGAGGAGACCTTGAGATGCTCATGGTTCGGGAATGCCATGAAGTTGAACTGTGGTTGTTTCTCAAACTGAATTTAAGCAAATCTGACTGAGAATAATCCGAGGACAACTTCAATGACTCAGCTTCATTATCCAACATGCTCTGGTCTGATAACATTGTCTCTGATAGACTGCCTTTATCTTTTAACCCTGCAACTGAAAAGTTCAGGTCTCTGGCCACAGTAGTGGAGGAATTTGAACCTGACATAATCACATTGTTTCTGCTCTTATGAACCCTGTCACTCCCTGAAAAACCTGCATCCTTTATTGCAGTGCTCGTGCAAATGTCCGCTTTGAAGGCAAGGGGGACTTTCTTCTCACCGTTGGGTTCCTCTTCTACAGAAGCAGCAAAAATATGCATTCTGTCACCGACTTTATCACTATCACACAAGTCTATCGAACTCCTACTACTGCTGTTTCCTGGGATTGTGTGATGGCCATGACAGTGGTGCGATACATTTTGAGACATCACAGAACCAAAGTTATTATCTAGAGCAGTCTGTAGCTGGGGGCCAGAGGCATATGCAGGAGGATTATGACATTTTGGTGGCTGAAACCAACAGTTCGAACTTGAAGTCTGAATGGAACCCTCGGTTGACCTTCCCTGTAACTTCCGTTTGGCAACCATTTGGGCAGTTGGTCCTAAATTTCTAACAAACAACATCAAGCTTTCTCTGTAACCCATATCCTGCTGATTCACCTATATAAAAGAGAATTGGATTTGCAGTTCTATAATGAAAAGCAGAAATTTCTCTGCACCAAAAAAAATAAAATGCAGAACTTTCAAAATACCAGGAAAGTAATGCCCAGGCCAGCTCATTAATAAAAAATCGGAGTCATAAAATATTCTACAAGGTGGAATCCATGAACCTGAAGGTCCAAGGACTGTACAGTTGCACTAGAAGTAAGGCCCACGATCTTAGTGGAGTTTCCATTAATACTTTTAAAAGGACCAGTAAATGTTTTTCAATTGGTTGGCCCACCAAATGTAACCCAACTTTTCTGGGAGAGGGGGACCAGTTGTTCAAAGCAGTGGAAAAATAGCAAAGGAAGAGTTTGTACTTATCGAGTACACCGAATTGAAATATAAAGGTATTCTTGCGTTATGTGTGCGCAACAGATTAGTCATAGATGAATTATCTGAAACCGTACCAAGAAAGTGAAATTGAACTCTATAATTGTAGGAACTTTTAAACACCGTGAATCTTTTCATAATGGAGCAAACACTGAAGTAGGGTCCAAGATAAAAGAAAGGACCCAAAGGTAACTACATAAAAATCAAAAGAACAATGTTTGTTGACCATTCAGTGCATCATGCCATCTTTAAGTAAAAGCAGCGCAATCAGTGGATTCATTAATTAAGGTTATTTGTTAGGATCAAAATATTTGGCACAATTCTGATCCCACAAGAAGGTCCATCTAGCTCATGATTATTGGGAAGTATGACATGTCCAAATCATCAGCCTTATATGAATTCCATGCACATTATTTCATTAAAATTTGCACATAAAGATTAATATATATGTGCTGAAGTGTGATAAAAGTGGAAAACACTCACATGCTTCAGAGTTTTTGAAGGATTATAAATTGATGAAACGTTTGAATAACTGTCATTGACAAAGGACGACTCAGGAATGTATGTACTACGTCGATCTGTTTCAGAAAAACTAGTTCTCTACAACCTGTAGCACCTGTTAGAGAAGCAACTATCATTCAAGAGTCAACAAAAATCTAGACAGCTAAAAAGCTGCAGGAATTTGCTCAAAAAAGTTCAAGGAAGCAGTAAAAAAATTATAATGCAAGCTTCTATCAGAGCCAGTAGCTACTCAAGTTTTTGACACTTTATGAGAATTAATTTCCAGAATCTCATAGAAGTATCAAATTTCCACATTCTGCGGAGTAATAATCAGAAAGTTGACCAGAATTCAGTTTTTACCTGAAAGCATTTCATTATCTCTGGCGGTAAGAGTAAACGCAGGACCAGAGCTCTCAGGGTTTCGTTGAATACTTCTCCTGATAATTGCTGCGCCACTCAATGAATACGGCATGATTTTTGATGATACATTAGCAGTCATGCCATTGCTTCGGAAATTTGAAGCAGGTTTTGCATTTGAGCTATTAATTGAACCCTTAACTTCAATTTGAGGCCTTCTACCAGTTCTTCGTCGTGACTCTGAGAATTCAAACTTGAAATTGTCTGGGTCGGTTTTAAGAGAATGAAAAACCCTCTTACTTAGTTCATTTATTATACGGGCCTGTAAAAACCAAGAGTTGTAAACAGTTGACAGTTAGGATTTGGATGTCACCGTAAAACACCCAAAATTAATTTCAGATTTTGGCAGAGATTTGATAGTCATACCTGCCTGAAATAAATGGTTCCTGAGGAATTGAAATGCATCGCATTTTCAGATATCAAAAATACATCATGCTGTATAATAGTCCACAATCAGCCACATAACTCATCAGATGTTTAAAATATTTTTATAAGGGATAGACCATCATCTTTTTGCATGCAAACTATCTCAGAAATATAATTCAAAAGCAACACCTAGTTACTATAGATCTCATCATTCCGATGAATGCAATAATTTTTTTTAGATCGAAATCCATAAACTTAAAAGTGAATATAACATCAAATGAATAATTATCTAAATGAATAAAAACAAATAGGAAGGAAAAGAACACATATATGTCCAGAACTGGAGACAGAGAATCAGTTCTTAAGAAAATAGTAAACCTCAAATTGTTCAAGACTTGTATACATCCCTTCATGAAGTTTAGCCCTCATGGTGGCAAAATCCATAGGCTCTTTGATGATTTCATAATAATCTTCTACCTAATCACCGCCAATAACTCATCATACATTGCACAAGAAAGAAAAAAGAACATGTATGATTCGACAAAATGAACATTGCAAACCTCTTCAGGGTCAACTGGTTCAGCAAATATTTCGTGGGTATCTTTCCTATTATGAAGAAAAAGAATATGTTAAGTACATGAAGTTACACAAAACTTCTACTGAGGATTCTAGAATGTAAACATTTTGATGCATCATGTAATAAAGCCTCTCATAATATTCAAACAAACATCATGATTTATCTTCGAAAAACACAAACAGTATTTTCATTCAAAAGAATTCCCACCTTTGTAGAACGTCAAGTATAAACTCAAGCACACGTTTTTCTGGCATCCGTAGGGCATATAAAAACTTGATGGTTGATCTGTTACAGCCATGAATGTCATTTATGAAGATATATAATCATAACATGAAATGGCTGTCAACACTTAACAAATGTAATGAAATAAGAAGAGCATGCTGGGGTGGGTACCTTGATGGCTGTCATCATGAACCGGAAGTGGTTTATCTGACACAAGAATAATTCTATCAGGTCAATGTGACTGAAATAGGGTAGTTTACAGTAACATTTGCAATGCTACATAAAATCTCACCACTATTACTTGGTTGATATTCAAGAATTTTCGCACCATCTTCCTCGCCATTTGTATCGGGATCTTCTGACTATAATTTACACAACATAATGAAGCCTTCATATTATTTACAAGTAAATATTCACTTCACTAAAGATCAGAAACAGCCTAAATTCAACATAACAACTACCAACTAGAATCCTCAAGGGAACAGGATTCCATATTGCTATTTCTGTTGGATGAATTAACTTAGTGCCTGATTCTAATAAAGTAACCAAAACTCCTAAAATTTTGAGAAATTTCTTCACGCGGAATACATTACTCAATTCTCCATAAAAGGTGCCTCAGATATTCAGAGTAAGAAGGGCAAGAATCTTTGTCACTGCCTCAAAAGCTAAAAGGTTGATAATATTTATCGTACAGAACCGAATCAAATTGTGGAAGATTAATAAAAAAAAACATAAACCCAGTGGAAAACAAGAGTGATGGCACAACAAACTAGAGTAACTTTCTCTGTTGGCCTACATTTTATTTTGTCTGCATTTGATCAAATCTTCTCCTATTACTAAAATATAAAAAAAATGCTATGAAATCCAACTGAGAAAGACAAAACTAAACCAATCAAAGGTACAACACAAAACAAAAGCAAAGAGCGATGGATGTGAAGAAGCAGACCTCTTGAGCAATGGGTGAAACACAAGCAGCAGCAGCAACATCTTGAAGGGGTTTGAGCTTTCTCTTTTCCTGGCTCTAATGAGAGAGGCTGGTCCCTTTACTCGACCAACAGCAGCACTAGCAGCCGTACTCTTCTTGATATTATTATCAACTTTCACGCGCCCCATTTGCTGCTGACCCTCACACGCATTCAAACCAGATTCGAGGACTCCTCCTCCTCACATTTGCTTCTTTCCACATCATCGACATTTGTACTTTTCTTCTACTCACATTCATATAACATTACATGCACATCATTACACACAACCCACCCAAAAAAAAAAAAATTAATAATAATAATAATACCCACATCATAAAAATTATTTATAAACAAACAAAATGTTATAAAGCAATCATTTTTCACACGCATTTCTTGTTTCCCCACCAAACCCACCTGGAAGACATTCTTGAAAACTGAAATGTGGGAAGGTCATCAAGTAACAGGCTCACCTGATTAGCTTTATAAAAGAAAGGAAAAAAAGGGAAATTTTTTTTTTTTGGAATGTAGCTGGCCAAAAGGATTAAAATTTAGAATTGCTATTGATTTGGTTTCTAATTTTCTAGTGATATGAAATTTGCAGACAAGGAAAATACATTAACCCCATCAAAATTTTGTTCTTGTTTTGGTTTGCTTTGCTTCCCATTTTGCTTAAACACAGCTATTTTAACAATTAATGGAAATTAAAAAATGATTTTTTAAAAAAAGTAAAATTTAAAGGACTTGAAACTTGAAGTGAACCGAAGAGCTGAGAGCATGACATTAAACATGAGAGAGTCAGAGAGGAGACTGAGGAGTTGTGTGGCTGTACTTTTAATCTCTTCTTGGAATCACAGTCGGACAGATGTGAAGTAATGAATACTATTACTGTAGGTATTATCACGCGCTATTATAGCGCGTGGATTATGACTCTCGCCTACTAATGGGCCGGACCTGTTTGGCCCATATATCCTAAGCGATGGGCCTCTTTTGACATTAGCCCAGATAAAAGGTCGGGCGGCCTGGTCGCTGCGGCCGTGCAGGAACATATTAGGGAAAATTTTTGTTACAGCCTCTATATTTTAGTATAATTACCGTTTTGTCTAGATACTATAAAAATAAGCAGAGACCTCCCACGGTTTACTGTGATGCAACATGCAAGTACATAAAACACCTATTAATTTTCCATCAATAAATGAAAGTGAAATACATAAAAACTAAGATAACTCATTTAAATTGTCAGAACAAAATAAACATGTATTAATAGTCTATCATTGTCACATATTTTATTATTAAACAAGTCATTTAGATCTAATTTTTATCGTTAAAAATAATTGTATATTTCTCTATAGATAGCTCAATCTTTATATGATTCAGAGTGTTTGAATTCATGCCGCCCATCTTATAGGGTGGGAGATCTCTCAGGTTAAACTTAGAGAATAAAACCGTGCGTATTGGGCCGAATCGCATCAGACACCTAAATTTATCAAAATCCACCGTAACTCAAAATAGAGAATATGACCTCAATTTAGGTTATCTAAAAACGAATACTTTCAAGTAGTATTACATATAAAAACTTTAGTCATATAAACTAATGTGACAATACTATATCATGTATCATATTTTAAAAGAAATAAAAGAATAAATAATAAAAAACGTGGTAATCATTATCATAACAATTTTTTTCTAAATTATAAGTTTTATCAAAAGGAAGAAAGTAATACATAAATAAAAGATTGTTAAGTAGCAAATTTATATTTGGGAAATCCCCAAATATCCTCTAAAAGACTCTTAAAAATAAAAATAATTTTAGACGGAGAATTCCACCACGAAGGAAAAGCTAAACTCATATTAACTAAGGTATGTGCCGCCATATTTCTTATTCTAAATATATGAGTAATATCGGAAATCCATATTTCTAATCATTGTTTTACTATTAAACCAACGATTTTCGAGGATATAGAGTTTGATTACATGAGTCGATTTCTTGAATTCTTCACTGGAAAATTCATTATGCAACGGAATCGTACTTAGACTCGGAATTAGACATGAAAATTTTTTCCTACTTTCTTTTTGTGCACTGTGACAAATACTACTGTAATAATAATAATAATTATTATTTTTGTTCACTGCCGAGTCTGGGCAAATGCACTGCAGAAATTAAATGCGCCATCTGCAATATCAATTTGCATTTGCTTTTAAGCCGTGGGCCGTGGCACGTGATGGGTTGTGGCTCTTCGACTTCCTACTATATGGATGCTCGTAGAGATGTAAAAATCTCCATAAAGATAGGTCTCGTATGTTTTTTTCTTGAAAATGAAATTCATTTATATATAAAAACATCACAAGAATATAATTATACGACCATAAAAACTCGAATATAAACTTAGGAAAATTCTATGACTCAAGCTACGTTAGGATAAACCTAATAACATAAAACTAATACATATATTATATATTTACCGTAACCAATAAAGATACATATTCACACTTAAAAACTACCAAAGAACATGAGGAATTACGGGACCGGCCTGGTCTCCCTACCTCTAGGTCTGGTATGTTAAAAATGGGTAAAGATGAAAATTTTCATATCCGTTAGTTGGACGGGTCGGATATGAGTATTAAAATTGAGGTAAAATCCCCGTGTGAACGGGGACCCTCACGGGGGCTTGGTACATTGGAGATTGGTAATGAGATAATTTTCGTACTCCTTGATAGAACAAGACATATATAAATATTGATATCCCCATATCATACCCAATTCGTTGTCATCCCTACATGCGCGCCATGTTTATTTGTTCTTTTGTGTGATTAAACAAAGAAACCAAGCAAAGAGTATTTGGTTTGATGCCACTCCATGCGTTGAATCGTGCGTGCAGTAAGTGTGTCGCAATATCACTCAGTCTTCTGTGCTATGTCTTGTCACCAAAAACATATGAGAGTTTACTTAGATTAATTTACTTGAGGAAATTTCCTAATGAAAAATTTTCTCTCTTTATTTTTTTTCTCTATTCCATCTAATTGAAAGAGTGAAAGTGGTTAGCCATTTTTTAGAAGAGAAGATATTTTGTATTTATATTTAGGATTTAAATTAATTAATTTTACTTGTACAAACTACAAAATTAATCATAACCATAAATATGCATGATGCATTCGGCCAAGGGCCTAATTGTCATACAAAAATATTAATTTCAAACAAGTAATCATGATATCAAATATCATTTAATTTGAAATTAAAATTTAAAATGTAACTTATATCATAGTATAAATTATATGTTTGATTTTGAATTAAATCAAATTTAATTAAAATTTCAAATTTTACATTAAATGAATATTTAATAATCATTACTATAAAACTATATATTATATATTTTAATATATAGTTACAAAATGCTACATTATATAATCATTAATTTAATTAACAATAATGATCTTAAATAATTCATAATTATTTAGTATTTTATAAGTGAGTTAATAATTGGACTATTCAATTATTTCATGGATTTCTATAATGTAATGAGCTAACACTAGAAGCAAATGGACTCACAATTCCGGGCTCTGATAATCCTGAGATATTCATGACTAAAACTCTTTAATCAAATATTTCAAATTATTTATTTTAGATTATTCCACTAAAAACCTAAAGTTGCACTCTCGTCACTGCAGATATTTTACATAAATCGAACTGTAGGAAACGACTTTCCTTAACGTGGCAGAAGTTGCTTGTGGTGGCACCGGGTCCAGTATGGATCTTTAAAATTTTCTTTGCCTTCTCCCTTGTTATAGTAGCCAAGATCAATCCACTCGATCTTCCGAACTATGACTCGAAACCAACAAACCGAAGTGTGGGCTTCACTCACAAAGATCAAACCTCTAAACTATTTAGAGAATTAAGATGTCACAATGGTGTTTGGCTTTTTAGAATTTCAAATACCTTCACAACACTTGTGAATGTTAAACTCTCTCTATTTTCTCTCAAATTATTTCTCACAACACTTGTGTAAATGAATGCAAAATGTTAACCTTTGGAAGTGAGAGAAATTGTAGAGATTATATTCTCTTACACAAGACAACTAACCTTGTCATTAAGTATCTAATGCTTTCTTGTAATGACCAATACAGAAATGTGAATGTCATACCAAAGCATAAAAAATGATAAGTTAACGACAGAGACTTTGTCATTAAGTATCTAATACTTTCTTTCAATGGCAAACACATAAATGCGGAGGCCATACCAAATCATAAAATGCATTAGCTAATGACAAATATATTAAGTGTATACAAGCCACCTAATAGAAATAATAAATTGGAGAGCTTGGCAAGCCATATGGCTTTGTCTCCTAAGGTAAATAAAAATCACCATCTTAATAATGATTAAATTACCTTCAATTATATTGTAGTAATTATCTCATAATTATTACCAACTTGATTATGTCATAATCAAGACTTGATTATCGCATAATCAAAGAATTCTAGAAAATATTAAGTTAAAGTAATTTAACATAATTTTCATTTGTGACAATAATATTAAAGTGAGCATATAATTAGATAATCTAATTATATTAGGTTTGCTACAGTTAATCGAGCTAGCACGAGGACCAAATGGACCTACGGTTTCGAGCTCTAATAATTCCGAAATATTAATTAAACTCTTTAATCAAATATTACGAATTAGTAACTCCAACCGAATTTGGTGTCCATCGATATAGTCATTACATATGGATATAGTTCTTCAAGAATATCTCATAAATAGAGCCGGGTCAAAAGTCCGTTAAACCCCTTTAAATATTTTGTCTCTTAAGCACAATTGATTCTATAATGAACAATTAATTCATTACAATTATGAATATAAAACTTTCTATTCGTAATAGAAAAGTTGAGCGCTCAAAATGTTCAAGTCATGAATTAACTCTTAAAAAAGATATTCTTATGCTTCTCGTAAGAATGAGTGAATTCCATATCTATATAAAACGTTCCCAGTTACACCAAACCATATCCCCAAAATACTTAGTTATTGGACCAACCTCACCATAGTAAATCAAAGGACATAGCCTGTCATGCAGGAGTTTGTAGTATATTCAGGATTAAGATCGAATCCATATATGACCATATATTAGACAAAATGAATTTCTTCGGTTAACGGATATTAAAAGAAATTCGTATTTATTTGAGTACAGTCCTATATGATCTCATCATATAAGGTGCCTCCACTCCCATGTCACTACATGAACGATCCCGGATCAAGGTCGTCATACAAGTATAGAATGGACCGCAGCTATAGATAAACCACAAACAAAATACCTTTTTGTTTGCTCCATATGGACTATTTAGATTACTAACTTCAGACATAAACTCTCTTGTGCATCAAATATACACTAAGTCTGAATGTATAATAGTAATCAAGATAAACAAGACAATTGGACAATATGTGATATAAATCAAACAACTTTGATAAAATGAATAATGTATTTATTATTATTACAATAATCAATTCCATTTTACAATACATGAAGTTTTAGGACATAAATCCCAACACGAACTACGTCGGTGTCCATTGATATAATCATTTCATATAGATTGACCTTCAATGAGTATCTTATAATTAGAATCATGTTATAATATCCGTTATACCCCTCTAATTATTTGTGGTGCTTTAATTGTCATTGATTCTCCAATGAATGATTAATTTATAACTATTATAAAATTTGATATTTCTATTTATATTAGAAAGATTTGAATGCTGATACCGAATCAACTATTAATGAAGTCACTATTTTACTTTTCGCAAGAATGAGTGAATTCATACCTATGTAAAACGTCCACAGCTACACACCAAACCATGTCCTCAAATACGAAGTTATTGATCGGGAATGTTACACCAATCTTACCCAATAAATCAAAAGACATAGCATGTCATGCATGAGTTCGTAGTACACTCAGGATTCAAATCAATACATATACGAGCATCTAATAGACTGATATAAATTTATGTCAAACAAATATTAAAATAAATTTATCTATGCCTGGGTCTAGTCCTATATGATTATATCATATAAGGTGTATTCATTCTCATATCACCACATGAACAATCGTGGACCCTCAATTGTTTGCTTTCTATGAACTATTTTATATTACTAATTTCAGATTTAAATCCTCTTATATATGACATTTATACACTAAATCTGAAAGTACATAAATAATCAAGAGTATACAAAATGATTTACAATATGTGAATTAAATCAAACGATTTGATAAATAAATAAATAACGCACCATTTATTATTTTAAAATAATTCTATTTATATATTATGTGATACTTTAGGGTACATCTCCCAACATTCATAAAATGAATTACGCAGACAAGAAATTGCAGATAAATAAATTTAAGTAAAATTTAAACAAATTTTGGCGTTTACATTATGACTATTACAATTCTTGTAGACATACATAGCAAGTCTCCTTTGTAGAAAAAGAAAGAAATGGAACAAAGAAAATGATTTTTAAAATATCAATTTCAGTCCCATTTTCTCCAGCTGACGTTCATTTTTAATCCTTTCAGTTTGTTTCTATTCTATTTGCTTTCTTGTTAATTACTTTACAATTCACAAACCCATTTCAGTACTGGACATTTCTTGTCATTAAGACATCAGATGTACATGTTATCTTGTAATTCACAAGATCGGGCCATGTTCTTTCCCATTTTGTTTTTCTGGTAATTATTCTAATCTTCATAGTATCTTATAATTTGTTCATGTTTTTACCCTTTTTTTTTAGTGGGTTCTATTCAAAATTTTCGCCTTTGCTATGTAAGGAAATTGTCAAATTTGTTTGATGCTTTGTACCATTGAATTCATGTTTTGATATAATTTGGCCACAATTTGGGATTTTTGATGAGGAAAATGCTTCTTCTTCTTCTTCTTCTTTTTTTTTTTTTAAAAAAAAACTTGTTGGGGGTCAATGATTGGAGTTATGTAATCAATTCTTGATGCTGTCTTGTGCGTATTAAATAAATGATTTTATAATTTGGGAGTGCAAATTATGAGTTTGGCGGAGATGGGGAAATGGGTTGTGGGATAATTATGGAGATTATATTAGGTTTGTTGTAGCTATCATGACTTCTGTCTGGCTTTTGTTCTTGTTGCCTCTGTGTCTTGCTCAGTTTGTTGATACTCTCTAAAGGGGTTGCTGGCAGAAGTTGGGTTGCATTTTGAGAGATTGCGAGGACAATGTTTCATTTCTTATCTGCCCCCAGAGAATATGACAAGCAGTTAAAGTTTTATTAGAAGCGAACTAAAGTGGCATCGAAGATTCATCTGATCACAGTGTAGTCTTCCATTTTCTCTTTATACATACGTTTTCTAGCAAGGTTCCAGTGATAGTAACTTGACTGAGTGGTTTCAAAAGCAATCACTGAGGTCAAAATTTTTGTCTCTATAAGGATAGTGGATTGCTTTTTTGAGGAAATACTTTTGAGTGGTCATCTCACGTGGCATTACTTGCACCAGTAATGCTTTATGAATAAGTGCACTTGCAGTCGTTTGTCCGGCAATGAACCCCCATGTTTAAGACTTTTTCCCAGGAAATTCTTGCTGCAGAAATCTGGTATTTGACATAAAATAATCTTTTAGAACAAGATGATGCATCTTTGGGGGTTCGAGATCAGCCTAATCAATCACCTTTTTCTCCAGAATTGACGATTCATTATACAAAGCTTTAATTCCTTGCTTGATTTGAAACACTTGAAAATTGTTTGAAGTTATGTTTGGTTGATATTTTCATGAATGGGTTATGTGTGTTGTTTGTAACAGGTTGTCTTTTATCATATGGTATGAGTGTTATTGTTGAATCAAAGAAACAAGTACATCATTCATATATGTCTCATTACGCAATATTGAAGTGTATTAGCCTCATATTACTTTGGTTATCGCGAGCAATACCATATTGAGGTGTAGATTCTATGACTATGGATGACTAAAGTATTTACATTACATTGTTGTCAACTCGGCCCTTTGTGTCTGCATGTCAATTTATCATTTGTTGCTTCTTTGACGGCACTCTGTTTATATTTTATTTATCTGACTTTCTGTACTTTGGTGACATGGATGCAGACTCACAAAGAAATTCTCAGCAAGTCCCTTTTTCCATTGCCCTTGCCCTAATGGAAAGTGATTTATTAGTTGACCATCCTAGTCAGCTGTCATCATGTACACTTTGCAGGAGAATCCTTGGGCCTGAGTCAGTTGATGATCACCAAAATTTTCGTTTATGTGGGGACTGTAAATTTTTATTTCTTGAAGATGTTGGGACTCCCACACAAGACTCTCATCAGAGGCTACCTCCTAGAGGAAGTAGGATGAGGTGTAACAATAGTGAGTCTGTTGAAAATATATTCTCACATATGGTTAATTTGGCGAGGGAAAATCAATCTGCTGCTATCTCTGGGAATGAGGATCAATCCATTGATGGTGATGCTGGTGCTAGGTTATTTCAGCGTTCTCACTCCTGTACAACCCCAAGTGATCCTAGAAGATGGCTATGGATTGTCTCTGGTGCTGAAAGTGATGGTCTGGATTCTCTTTATGGGGAGAGTGAATCAAATGTTAGTTTCAGCCACTATAGATTTTTTTATGGTGAGAGCAATGCCATTTCTTTCAGTGAATATGGAGGTGACTCTCAAGCATCTGTGGATGGACATAGTTTACTTGATACAGAAATGTTTATTCCTCTGGAAGTTGGAAGCAATTTTGGTAGTGACACCGATATTGACCCAATGCATGCTGGCGGCAACCAGCAATGGAACTCAGATGATACTGACGAAGAGGATGAAGAGGAAGAAGAAGAGGATGGTGAATGGGAACAAGCTGATGTGGATGAAGACACAGTTTCTGTTGTTGTAAGAACTCACCTTCAAAACTATTTTTCCAGTCCCAGTGAAATAAGTATTCCTGTTAACAGAAGTTGGCCGTTTCAGTCTCCTAGATTGGAGAGCACATTTCATTGGAGAATCAGGGAAGGTAGACAAAGGTTAACCCCTAATATCTTTGCTAACTTTGAGGAGGCAGAGTTAATTGGGAATTCTGGGGATTATGTAGATGTAAGAGGTTTCGAAGAACTGCTTGAGCGTCTGGCTGAGACTGAAAACTCAACGAGAGGAGCAACTCCTGCTGCTGTGTCTTTTATAAATAGTCTACCTCGAGTAATCATTAACAAAGAACATCACAAGCAAGAGGATCTAGCCTGTGCAATCTGCAAAGATCTTGTACCCTCTGGCACTGAAGTAATCCAGCTTCCGTGCTTTCATCTATATCACCAGTCCTGTATCTTTCCTTGGCTGAGTGCACGAAATTCATGCCCACTTTGTCGGCACGAGCTTCCAACTGATGACAAAGAATACGAGGAGGGAAAGCGAAACATAAGCAGTAGAATCGAGGTTCATGGAATCCAGCAGCATGATGTCAGTGAGGACAGCTCCTCTGATGCCTTAGATGATGCTGAATCAGTAGAAGCTCGTGAATTTGGTCTCCATAGACCAGGACTCAGAGAGCTGCACTACGTAGAGCATACAATTAGCACCTCTGGCAGGGAGAATGGTAGAGGAAGATGGCTTCTTCTCGCAGCCGCTCCTATTTTCAGCCTTGTTGGTATTGTTCTTGTGTTGTGGTTAGGCAATCCTCTGACTGCCGCTAGGAGAGGGCCAGTGACTCAGCCTCAAATCAGCATTCCCAGCTCTGCTTCTCCAAACCGGAGGGAGAACAGAAGCAGTAGATGGTGGTCTCTCTTTTAAAACAGTTTCAGGTAGGGGTGGGCGCGGCAAAAACCGAACCAAACCATATTTTACGGTTCGGATTTTTTACCTCTCAAACCAAACCATTAAATAACGGTTTGGTTCGGATTGAAAATTTTTTAAACCAGCGGTTTACGGATTGGTTCGGTTCCATTTACGGATTATTATATTTAAAATAAATTTTCATCTACTTAAGTGAAGAAAAAAACTAGTCTATCCAACAAATAGTATGAAGTGCTAGGGTGTAATCTGTGACTCCAGAGAACATATGCGCTCCATAAATGATGAAAAAAGAGGCATAATTAATTCTTGTATTTTTTAAAAATTACCTTGAATAATGACGCAACCATCATTCTAATTAAGAGACAAATCTAACATCTTACTTTCAAGAATAATGATGCTACCATAAAACAAAAAATTAAGAATTAAAATATTAACAAATAAATTGAAGAATAAAAGTATTAACAAAAAATTTAAGAATAAAAATATTAACATACTAATAAAAAGAAAACATAGAATAAAATTAAAAGAAAAATACAAATTTTTTATAAAAGTAAATAATTTTTTTAATTATAACGGTTCGGTTCGGTTTAACAGGTGCAGTCCGGATTAGCTCCTGAACCGAACCGTAAACCGTTTGGGGTGGGCCAATCCGAACCGCAAACCGAACCGTTAGAGAAAAAAATCATAAATTCGGTCTGGTTTGGTTCGGTTTGCGGTTTGGTTTGGTTCGGTCGGTTTTTTTGCCCACCCCTAGTTTCAGGGATTTAGGTACCGTTTGTTAGAGAGTGTTGATTGAAAGTATAAGTTAACTTATAAGTATTGAAGTGAGAGTATAAATTAGATTATAAACTTACTAAATTCTCTACCAGACAGTACATTCTAAATTAGGTGAAAGTCCAAAAATATTACCATATTTTTGGCTTATCAATTTTCCACTCAGAGTTTAAAAAATGTATCAATTTCCACATGTTTAAGATAGAGATTTAAAAAACATTTTTTGGGTTCATTTTCAGGTGGAAATATGAAGAATTTTTGTAATATTGAGTGGAAAAATACCTATTTTTATAACATAGGTGAAAAATGATAAAATAAAAAAATATTATAATATTTTTGAATTTTCTTCTCATTCTAGAGATAATTTCCTTGTAATTAATTTTAGGCTTTGACTTGATTGATTGCTATTTCAGATGCAAGTGTCTGTTAATTTGAACTTCTTAATGAGACTTACTGAATCATATCCATATCCACTCACCAGTCATCATCCCCATCCCCAAAATTGAAATTGAACCCTAACCCTCTCAAACGGATTTCGGTCTTCGGTCTTCAATCTTCATCACTATCTCAGTCACTCTCATCACTCATCAGGCTCGATCAGTCAGGCTCGGTCAGTCAGTCTCTCATCAGCCTCGGTCTTCTCTGGTTGGCGGTCTCAGGTGCCTCGGTGGTCTTCCAGCATTGTATCTAGGGGTGGGCGCGGTTCGGATTGGTTCGATTTTTGTTAAAAATCGAACCAAACCATATTTTACGGTCCGGTTTTTTAATCTCTAAAACCAAACCATTAAATAACGGTTTGGTTCGGATTGAAAATTTTTTTAAACCAACGATTTACGGATTGGTTCGGTTCGGTTTACGGATTATTAATGTATGATAAATATTTTTCTTTTTGCCCTTACAAAGTTGTAATTTTAATCTGTAAAAAGAAAAAAAAAAGAATCCTCAGATTGATTTTGCCAAAGCATCTCTTGTATCAATTGGCTTGAAAGCAAAGTAGGAAAACATGTTGAACAGCGATGGCCTTAAAATTTAATTTCAAGAAAAAATTAAATAGTCTTTAAGGTTATAATCGATAGAGCCAAGGTAAAAATAACTTAAAACATTCTGTACAACCAAATTCACTACAAAGAAACTAACTAGGTCCAAGAGTTCGCAGTCATTAATTTTTACAGATACCGAGGACCGACAATTCCTGGCTATAAGTTCCAGGTCTTCGCAGTTGACTTTGACGAGATCGGTCATATAGAAATTTAATGTTTCTAGGACTGTGTTAGATAAAGCAATCTCATGAAGCCATTCACCATCTTTCTCAAGAAATGAGCTCTCCTCCAAAAAAAAAGTTCTTAATTGCCTGTGGAGACAACAAAAGTAATAGAAACATAATTCAAGTCTCACCAGGTTAAAACTTCGAATCAAGTAGGAGAATTATCTGTAAGTAATAGCATAACATGTTCCCAACATGTTCCCAGGACTAAATCAAGAAAGAAAAGACATGTGTATGATATGATCTACTAAAATGGAATACACCAACCAGTTGATAGATTTAGATCATCCATAAAAGTCAAGAAATTACAAAAAAATGGCTACCTATACTAAAAATGAACTTGAAAAATATACCACAATGTATTTGATATAGACATAAACCAGTTGATAGATTTAGATCATCCATAAAAGTCAAGAAATTACAAAAAAATGGCTACCTATACTAAAAATGAACTTGAAAAATATACCACAATGTATTTGATATAGACATAAAGACATCACAATCTATGTTGATGACACATAAAATATATAGTATGCAATCAATGATCTAGAGGCCATGACATATGTTACCTTAATCATCTATACTAAGAGCAGCAAGTGACAGATCCACATCAACAGCAGTGTTAGCAAAGCCTTCTTCTGAAAAATAGAAAAATTAAGAATAAAAGTATTAATAAATAAATATAAGAACATACTAATAAAACGAAAACATATAGTAAAATTAAAAGAAAAATGCAAACATTTTTCTATCTCTTCAAGTTCTTGAAAGTCTTCCTCATAGTTCTTTAAAGTTGTAGATGCTCTTAGCCAATCCTGCCCACAAACAAGAGCCTCTAGAACCAGAAAAAGAACAGTTCTAAAGCACCAAGAAGAGAAGTGAATTCCACAATCATCTAGAACCACACATGACTAAAATGCCAACAGTCAGCGAACCTTATATTAACGCTAAAAATCACATTTCCCCTACAAAGATATATTTGAAAACAAATTCTCTTGCCTGATTGCAAATTCTAACAACCCAAATAACACAGTCATTCTACAATCACCAATGAACATCTGAAGACAAACAAGCAATGAAGATACATTTCGGTTCTTGAAAAGAGAATGTGAGAAGAATCATATCAAAAGATGGAACCAAAACAATATAGCTAGAAAATAATAGAAAGTAATCTCATTGCCTTTCGAACAAGTATACATAAAAAACATACATTTAGAGGAAAGTCATCTAGAACAAAGCAAGAGTTATTTACATTACTTGCCACAATAGAGTATTATGATTCTGCTTTAAGATGAGTGCCATAGGAATAATTTTCATCGGCATTATTATAATGCATATTATATCAAGATCTTAAAAATTCAATTAATTTCCAAAAGGAAGATCTCAGAAAATTCAATTAAACCCAGATGCTCTGTTGTTTTTTTTTAAAAAAAAATAAAAAACGTTTTTTTGTTTTTTAAAAAATTTCTACAACAAAAAATATGGATTCAGAAGGTACCCCCCACAAATCAACATATGACAAACCAAACCCAATTTTCTCTAAATCAATGAGATTAAAAGCTATCAACAAATCCTAAAATTTCTTCATCTAGAATAAGTTCTTCAGTTCAACTGCACAACATAATTTGGACAAGGGCAAATCTGGAACAAAATTTTCTAGGCCTCTGCAATAGGAGACTGGTAAGAAGCAAGAAAAAAGATTTTAAAAAAAAACACATCAAACCTGAAGAAGGGGATGGCGATTGATAACAGGAGCAGGCGAGCAGCAGCCCGGCGACGGCGAGAGAAACAGGAGCAGGCGAGCAGCAGCCCAGCGAGAGAAATAGGAGCAGTAGAGAGAGATTGAGATGTGAAGAAAAATTTAGGGTTAGGACTTAAGACTTAAGAGTGATGATTGAGCGGCAGAGAGAGTTTGAGTCTTTGAGATGTGAGGAAAATTTAGGATTTTTTTTTAATAAAAACGGTTCGGTTCGGTTTAACAGGTGCGGTTCAGATTCTCACCTAAACCGAACCGTAAACCGTTTGGGGTGGGTCAATCCGAACCGTAAACTGAACCGTTAGAAAAAAAACCGTAAATTCGGTCCGGTTTGGTTCGGTTTACGGTCTGGTTCGGTTCGGACGTTTTTTTTGCCCACCCCTAGACTATCCAGGTGCTTCACTACTTCCAGTGGTCTTCTCTTGTTGGCGGTCTCAGGTGCTTCACTGCTCTCGGTCTCTATTGTCGTTGATTTTATTTTATTTCGAAATTTATTGATTAGCTGAGATGTCTGTTGATTCGTTTATGGTCTTATTTCTGTTGATTCATTTCAGCTGAGCTATAAGCTATTAGTTATATATTTGGATGATATTTCAAAGCTTACTGAGCTAGTGTCTGGGATGCGAAAATATTAAAACAAAAAGGACTTTACCCGATTTGATTATCAACTATTGGTTCCATGTGTGATCTAAGGCTAACTATTGTTTCTTTACTTTATTTTTAACTATTTTTTTTTTTTTATAGCTAAATTGAAATTCGATGTGTGTTCAATATAAGGATGATAAAAACAAGGGCCGATTAGACAGTGTTTTGCTTGGCACTTGAGATGTTCTTAGCATAATACTAAATCTTTTGTATCTATATTCGTGTTTGTCATTGGTTCTTATTTTGTTACAAACAATGTTATTTTCATATTTTGTTATGTTTTTTTTTTTTTCTTAACGGCCTCAAAGATGTACGCTAGGATGATGATGTAGAAAATGAGGCCATTGATGTTGAAGAGGGAAAAGTAGATGAACATAGTAACAAAAGTAATGCAGTAGCATTAGAAAAATCAGACAATAGGAAACGAACAACATCAAAATGGTAGGATTATTTGACAAAGGTTACTGTTGGTGGGGAATTAAAGGCAACATGTAATCATTGTTTTATTGGGGTTTTATAAGGAATTACAGGGTTAGCGCAGCGGAACGCGGAAAATCAGAATTTTCCGATTTCAAATTGTTTTCTTGGAACAATTAAATAAAATTATTTAGTTAATTAACCAATACTTAAAATCTGAAATTCTAACCCAAGAAATCATATTTTCTTTAATTACCGAATTACCCCAAAGTTTTACAATTTGACCATTTCAGTCCCAAAATTGTCAAATATAACTTTGGATGATTCCAAATCAATTCTAACATATCCAACACATCAAAATACAAATTGCAACAAATTATCCACAAAAGGAGAAAATTACCGAGAGGGTCTCCAATTTTTAATTAATTACGATTTAGCCACAAATGTTCAAAACATGTCAAGATCAAATCCAATCAATCCCAAATTTGATATACATCTTATATACATCATAATATGCAACATATATGAAAAGACCCAAAATTGGATTAGGTTTAAAACCCCTAATTTCACAAATTATACTAATTGCACAATTTACACTAAATTGAATCAATTCAATGCTTTATTCAATTCAATAATTCACCAAACAAGTCTCACTACTTGAAATAACTTAAGAACAATTCTAGGTTATAATTGCGTGGAATTAAAACTCTAGAATGACAACTTTAAGCACCATTAATCAAATAAGCTTAATTACTCCTAATTAGCTTATTAATTAATTATACATACTAAACACCTTCAAACAAGTTTCCAACACATTTAATTACAAAATAAAAAATTAGGGACATCAACTTAACAACACAAATTGAAGCTAAAATTAATACAAATATTTTCTAAGTTGAAGTAGGTAAAGAATACTTACAAAAATTTCAAATTTTAGCTTTATTTTCCTTCCTTTCTTCAACTTTTCTCTCAACTCACTTTATAATTATTTTGATAACTTGTGTGTGTTGTTTTGAAAAATGAAAATAAAACAATTTTATTCAAAAAATCTCACCTTGGCCAAATACCAGTGGAAGAAAAATAAATAATAATTTTTTGATTTTTGTTCCATTTTAATTGGTCAAAGATTACTTGTTCAAAATGATAGTGTTAGTAATTAAAACATGCCATTTCTTAAAGCTAATCATGGTAAAGATATATGTTTTTAAATTAATTTAATTATTTAACAATTAAACAATTAAATAAATTAAATACAAATATCTTAAATATATGTATTATATTTACATTAATATCTCAAATACATATATTAATGATATATTTTAAAAATCACAAATTGATATTTAATTAATCTGCATTTAATAAAATCAAGTATTAATAAAAATCACAAATTGTCAAATATAACTTTGGATGATTCCAAATCAATTCTAACATATCCAACACATCAAAATACAAATTGCAACAAATTATCCACAAAAGGAGAAAATTACCGAGAGGGTCTCCAATTTTTAATTAATTACGATTTAGCCACAAATGTTCAAAACATGTCAAGATCAAATCCAATCAATCCCAAATTTGATATACATCTTATATACATCATAATATGCAACATATATGAAAAGACCCAAAATTGGATTAGGTTTAAAACCCCTAATTTCACAAATTATACTAATTGCACAATTTACACTAAATTGAATCAATTCAATGCTTTATTCAATTCAATAATTCACCAAACAAGTCTCACTACTTGAAATAACTTAAGAACAATTCTAGGTTATAATTGCGTGGAATTAAAACTCTAGAATGACAACTTTAAGCACCAATTAATCAAATAAGCTTAATTACTCCTAATTAGCTTATTAATTAATTATACATACTAAACACCTTCAAACAAGTTTCCAACACATTTAATTACAAAATAAAAAATTAGGGACATCAACTTAACAACACAAATTGAAGCTAAAATTAATACAAATATTTTCTAAGTTGAAGTAGGTAAAGAAATACTTACAAAAATTTCAAATTTTAGCTTTATTTTCCTTCCTTTCTTCAACTTTTCTCTCAACTCACTTTATATTATTTTGATAACTTGTGTGTGTTGTTTTGAAAAATGAAAATAAAACAATTTTATTCAAAAAATCTCACCTTGGCCAAATACCAGTGGAAGAAAAATAAATAATAATTTTTTGATTTTTGTTCCATTTTAATTGGTCAAAGATTACTTGTTCAAAATGATAGTGTTAGTAATTAAAACATGCCATTTCTTAAAGCTAATCATGGTAAAGATATATGTTTTTAAATTAATTTAATTATTTAACAATTAAACAATTAAATAAATTAAATACAAATATCTTAAATATATGTATTATATTTACATTAAATATCTCAAATACATATATTAATGATATATTTTAAAAATCACAAATTGATATTTAATTAATCTGCATTTAATAAAATCAAGTATTAATAAAAATCACAAATTGTCAAATATAACTTTGGATGATTCCAAATCAATTCTAACATATCCAACACATCAAAATACAAATTGCAACAAATTATCCACAAAAGGAGAAAATTACCGAGAGGGTCTCCAATTTTTAATTAATTACGATTTAGCCACAAATGTTCAAAACATGTCAAGATCAAATCCAATCAATCCCAAATTTGATATACATCTTATATACATCATAATATGCAACATATATGAAAAGACCCAAAATTGGATTAGGTTTAAAACCCCTAATTTCACAAATTATACTAATTGCACATTTACACTAAATTGAATCAATTCAATGCTTTATTCAATTCAATAATTCACCAAACAAGTCTCACTACTTGAAATAACTTAAGAACAATTCTAGGTTATAATTGCGTGGAATTAAAACTCTAGAATGATAACTTTAAGCACCAATTAATCAAATAAGCTTAATTACTCCTAATTAGCTTATTAATTAATTATACATACTAAACACCTTCAAACAAGTTTCCAACACATTTAATTACAAAATAAAAAATTAGGGACATCAACTTAACAACACAAATTGAAGCTAAAATTAATACAAATATTTTCTAAGTTGAAGTAGGTAAAGAAATACTTACAAAAATTTCAAATTTTAGCTTTATTTTCCTTCCTTTCTTCAACTTTTCTCTCAACTCACTTTATAATTATTTTGATAACTTGTGTGTGTTGTTTTGAAAAATGAAAATAAAACAATTTTATTCAAAAAATCTCACCTTGGCCAAATACCAGTGGAAGAAAAATAAATGATAATTTTTTGATTTTTGTTCCATTTTAATTGGTCAAAGATTACTTGTTCAAAATGATAGTGTTAGTAATTAAAACATGCCATTTCTTAAAGCTAATCATGGTAAAGATATATGTTTTTAAATTAATTTAATTATTTAACAATTAAACAATTAAATAAATAAATACAATATCTTAATATATGTATTATATTTACATTAAATATCTCAAATACATATATTAATGATATATTTTAAAAATCACAAATTGATATTTAATTAATCTGCATTTAATAAAATCAAGTATTAATAAAAATCACAAATTGTCAAATATAACTTTGGATAATTCCAAATCAATTCTAACATATCCAACATCAAAATACAAATTGCAACAAATTATCCACAAAAGGAGAAAATTACCGAGAGGGTCTCCAATTTTTAATTAATTACGATTTAGCCACAAATGTTCAAAACATGTCAAGATCAAATCCAATCAATCCCAAATTTGATATACATCTTATATACATCATAATATGCAACATATATGAAAAGACCCAAAATTGGATTAGGTTTAAAACCCCTAATTTCACAAATTATACTAATTGCACAATTTACACTAAATTGAATCAATTCAATGCTTTATTCAATTCAATAATTCACCAAACAAGTCTCACTACTTGAAATAACTTAAGAACAATTCTAGGTTATAATTGCGTGGAATTAAGACTCTAGAATGACAACTTTAAGCACCAATTAATCAAATAAGCTTAATTACTCCTAATTAGCTTATTAATTAATTATACATACTAAACACCTTCAAACAAGTTTCCACACACATTTAATTACAAAATAAAAAATTAGGGACATCAACTTAACAACACAAATTGAAGCTAAAATTAATACAAATATTTTCTAAATTGAAGTAGGTAAAGAAATACTTACAAAAATTTCAAATTTTAGCTTTATTTTCCTTCCTTTCTTCAACTTTTCTCTCAACTCACTTTATAATTATTTTGATAACTTGTGTGTGTTGTTTTGAAAAATGAAAATAAAACAATTTTATTCAAAAAATCTCACCTTGGCCAAATACCAGTGGAAGAAAAATAAATAATAATTTTTTGATTTTTGTTCCATTTTAATTGGTCAAAGATTACTTGTTCAAAATGATAGTGTTAATAATTAAAACATGCCATTTCTTAAAGCTAATCATGGTAAAGATATATGTTTTTAAATTAATTTAATTATTTAACAATTAAACAATTAAATAAATTAAATACAAATATCTTAAATATATGTATTATATTTACATTAAATATCTCAAATACATATATTAATGATATATTTTAAAATTCACAAATTGATATTTAATTAATCTGTATTTAATAAAATCAAGTATTAATAAAAATCACAAATTGTCAAATATAACTTTGGATGATTCCAAATCAATTCTAACATATCCAACACATCAAAATACAAATTGCAACAAATTATCCACAAAAGGAGAAAATTACCGCGAGGGTCTCCAATTTTTAATTAATTACGATTTAGCCACAAATGTTCAAAACATGTCAAGATCAAATCCAATCAATCCCAAATTTGATATACATCTTATATACATCATAATATGCAACATATATGAAAAGACCCAAAATTGGATTAGGTTTAAAACCCCTAATTTCACAAATTATACTAATTGCACAATTTACACTAAATTGAATCAATTCAATGCTTTATTCAATTCAATAATTCACCAAACAAGTCTCACTACTTGAAATAACTTAAGAACAATTTTAGGTTATAATTGCGTGGAATTAAAACTCTAGAATGACAACTTTAAGCACCAATTAATCAAATAAGCTTAATTACTCCTAATTAGCTTATTAATTAATTATACATACTAAACACCTTCAAACAAGTTTCCAACACATTTAATTACAAAATAAAAAATTAGGGACATCAACTTAACAACACAAATTGAAGCTAAAATTAATACAAATATTTTCTAAGTTGAAGTAGGTAAAGAAATACTTACAAAAATTTCAAATTTTAGCTTTATTTTCCTTCCTTTCTTCAACTTTTCTCTCAACTCACTTTATAATTATTTTGATAACTTGTGTGTGTTGTTTTGAAAAATGAAAATAAAACAATTTTATTCAAAAAATCTCACCTTGGCCAAATACCAGTGGAAGAAAAATAAATAATAATTTTTTGATTTTTGTTCCATTTTAATTGGTCAAAGATTACTTGTTCATAATGATAGTGTTAGTAATTAAAACATGCCATTTCTTAAAGCTAATCATGGTAAAGATATTTGTTTTTAAATTAATTTAATTATTTAACAATTAAACAATTAAATAAATTAAATACAAATATCTTAAATATATGTATTATATTTACATTAAATATCTCAAATACATATATTAATGATATATTTTAAAAATCACAAATTGATATTTAATTAATCTGTATTTAATAAAATCAAGTATTAAATAAAAATACACATTAATTCAGAAATGACGATTAGGTCCCGATTGCATGTATTTTTCGTTTAACCGTTAAACGAGTTATAAATAATTAATGTTATTAATAAAAGTTTCCATAGTACTATATGAGTATATTTCATTAGTGAGACTTTCTAAGTTCGGGTATATCCGTCACGAAATCAAATTTCATGTCCATAATCTACCCACCTGTAAATTATGACGAACACGGATAAACTCTTCGAACCATACAGATCGAGGTCACTGCATACGTATAATCCCTCAGTCACAGACATTCGGATTATTCCAGAGATATAGATATAAACGTCAAATCTCTATAGATATAATCATGTCGACGTTTCTATTAGCAATCTCTTATTAACACTTAGAAATAATTTCTACAGTGTACCACAGACCCATGAATTTAACAGATTACTAATTCCATATTGAATACCTATGCTATGTACACAGAGCTGACATATCATTTCTTGATACACAGAGGATATCCTGAGCATCAGTCCATACCCAACGAACATGCGGAGGTCTGATCTAAATAGATCAGTGACGTGACTACCATCTAAGTGTGGAGGATAACTCATATATCCACAGTGGTATCTCAAGTCAAAGAATCACTATACTCACTTAACCCGATAAGATTCTTATTGAGGTTGGTGTACCATTCATTAAGAATCTTCAGTGAGTCGTTCAATATTTATCCGCTACAAACACCTACACGTCTATACGAGTCTCCAAGACTCATGGTTCATTGAGAAAATATCGGAATCCAAGATTCCAATATATGACATGTACCAGTCTCAACGAGTTTTCTTTACTGACCAAGTAATGTAAACCTTGACCAGGAACTGTCTAAGAATGACAACGTCATGATACAACTCTATGTCAGTTGCGACGCTTTTGCAACAGTAGCATAACTAATCATTCTAAGGTCGGTTACGTCTTTACCATATTAAAGAACATGATATATAAAAGAAACTATTTATTTTATTCATAATAAAATGTTATATTAGTATTTATAAGGAAATACATAAGAAAATTGGCGCTCAGAGCACCAACCATAACAAAATCTCTCACTTGCTCTAGTGTCAATATCGATTGTATCTAATACCCATCGACTCTACATGTTTATCAAATAACTTTGGAGGTATGGCCTTGGTAAGCGGGTCTGCTACATTATCTTCACTCAGTATCTTGCACACGACAATATCCCATCGCGACACAATCTCTCATATAATGTGGTATTTTCATTCCACATGCTTTGATTTCTGATGTGCCATTGGTTCTTTTGCTTGCACAATGGATACACTATTATCACAGTATAACAGAACCAAATTCTCGATATTTGGGACTACTCCCAATTCTTTGATAAAGTTCCTAATCCAAACAACTTCTTTTGCAGCTTCAGAAGCTGCAACATATTCCACCTTTGTGGTGGAATCAGCTAGCCCTGGGCATGATCGGATCGGATCGAATCCGAATCCGATCCGATCCGATATGTGCTGAGAAGTTTGATTCGATCGGACTGAATTATCCTATCAAACTCGATCCGATCCGATTCAGATCGGATCGGATCGGATTGATTCGATCCGATTCGAATTATTTCGAATAGGATTGATTCGATCCAAAATCATCCTATTTCGGATCGAATCAATCTGATCCGATCCGAATTCATATTCCACACAACACAGTCCCTCTCAGGCATTTTCTCAAACATCAATCTTGCATCTTCTAAGCTTCCTAGTTTTGAATACATTGACAACAATTCAGTATTAACAGACATACACATATTTCTACAAAGATCACTCACAACAACCACCACACAGTGAACAACTCTACCTACATTCAACGAATTCAAACCAACACTTGACCTCAACAAGTTGACCAAAATACCCAAATCAAATTCAACACCATTCATACTCATCAACTTGAAAAGCTCAAATTTTTTTCCATTTTGAACAGCCTCACAAATCAAAGAACTCCAATAACTCTTCCAATCTTTAAACTCCCTCTCAATCTCTCCTTTATTATCCTCAAAACCCCCATCACACTTCATACAAAACTCCACCAAAGCATCAAACACGTCATCGAATGAATCAAATCATAATTTCAGAACTTGCCCATGAATCATTTGTCCACTTACAACATCTAACAGGCAATAACATGATTTAAAAGGTAATCTTGATGATTCAATGAAGATGAAACAAGAATGTCAAGAAAATCAGAGCATAATGATGAAGTGAAGACTGAAGATTGATTTTGATTCACTGAAAGGAAAGGAAGACCGTGAAATGAAGACTGCTGAAGTGAAGAAGAGTGTCTGCGAAAAGATCAAATGAACCCTAATTATCTTCGACGTCGTTTTGCATTTTAAATAAAATTCGATCCGATCCGAAATCCGTCAAACCGCTTCAACTCTATTCGATCGGATTAAAGAATCGGATCTGATTCGATTTGATCCAATGCCTACCCCTAGAATCTGCTGTCGACCCCTGTTTGGAACTCTTACAAACAAACTGCACCACCGGTAAGGGTAAACACGAATAATAATGTAGACTTTCTATCGTCAGGATCCGATTGGAAATCAGAATCCGTATACCCATTAACTTGCATTTTGTTTCCTCCATAGCTAATAAACTTATCCTTAGTATTTTTAAGATTCTTGAGGATATATTTAATGGCCATCCAATGGTCATTTCCTGGATTATATTGATATATTCTTGTCATACTAACTGCGAAGCTGATATCAGGCCTAGTATATAACATGTCATACATGATGCTACCCAAACACGAATCATAAGATTGATTAGATATTCTAATCTTCTTATCTTCTGTTTGCGGACACATCTTCTTCGAAATATGTAAGCCATGTCTGAATGGTATGTTTGTTATCTTACAGTTACCAAAATTATACCGTTCTAAGATCTTATCTATGTATGTTGATTGGGATAACCCAATAAGCTTCCTTTCTCTATCTCTATAGAGTTTTATACCTAAGACATAAGAAGTTTCACCTGAGTCATTCATGGAGAAATTCTTACAGAGGTAAACTTTGATGCCCTGCATCATCCTGATATCATTCCCAATGATAAGAATGTCGTCAACATAGAGAATTAAAAATACCACATACTCCCATTGGCCTTCTTATACACACATGATTCTTCTGAATTCTTGAGAAAATCAGACAATTTGATTATCTCGTCGAATCAAAGATTCCAACTTCGTGAAGCCTGTTTAAGTTCATAAATGGACTTCTTCATCTTGCATACCATGCCTGAGTTTTCGCTGGATGCAAAACCCTCCGGTTGTTCCATATAGATTGCTTTATCAAGAAATCTATTTAAAAAATCTGTTTTGACATGCATTTGCCAAATCTCGTGACCATGATAAGTGGAAATTAACAACAAATCCTGATGGAATTTTACATTGCAACTGGCGAAAAAGTTTCATCATAGTCGACACCAGGTCGCTGCGAGTAACCTTTAGCTACCATACAGGCCTTAAAGGTTTCAACCTTTCCATCGGGCCCACGCTTCCTCTTGTAAATCCATTTACAACTGATACGAATAATTCCTTCGGGAAGCGGAACCAAGTTCCAAACTTGATTCTCATACATTGAGTCCATCTCGGCTTTCATGGCGTCTTGCCAGTTCACAAAGTCGATGTCCAACATCGATTCTCTATAGGTAAAAGGGTCAATCTCTTCAACTAAGAGAACATCGAGATTATTTTCTTGTCAAATACAAGCATTCATGAGGTATTGATACCTTTTGTGACCTACGGAGTGTGTTTGTTGAAGGTTCTTCATCTTTTTGAACTTCAGGTTCCTCCGTTGGTTCATTGGTTTCAAGTTGTACTTCATCAAGTTCAACATGTCTATGATCGCCACCTTCAGACAAAAATTATATTTCTAGAAATTTTGTGAAGCGAGCTACGAACACATTTCGATCCTTGGTATCATAGAATAAATATCCTTTCGTATTTGAAAGATATCCAACAAATCTAAAATTCTGCCATCGAGGCAAAAACTTATTCTGTTGAGTCATCTTGATGTATGCAGGACACCCCCAAATCTTAATATAACTAAGATTCGGTTTCTTACCAGTCCATATCTCATATAGAGTCGTAGGAAAAACTTTGGAATGAATCTTATTCAAAAGATGTGCGGCAGTTAAAAGAGCATAACCTCATAAGTAATAAGACAAATATGTATAACTCAACATCGATCGGACCATATCTAATAATGTCCGATTTCTCCTCTCTGACACTCCATTATGTTGCGGAGTGCCCGGATGAGTATATTGAGCGAGAATCCTATTCTCCCTTTAATAATTTGTGAACTCTCAATTCATATGTTCACCGCCTCGATCAGATCAAATGTATTTAAAATATTGACGAGTTTATTTTTCTACTTCATTTCGGAATTCTTTGAACTTTTCAAAAGTTTCCGATTTATGTTTCATCAGATAAACATAACCGTACCGTGACAGATCATCGGTAAAGGTAACGAAGTAAGAAAAATCACTGTGAGCAGTTTGACTCATTGGACCACATACGTCAGAATGTACGAGTTCCAATAGGTCAGTGGCTCGTTGTCCAACACCCGAAAATGGGGTTTTGGTCATTTTACCCCGAATACAAGATTCGCAAGTTGGATAAGGTTTAATGGTGAGATCATTTATCAAATCATTCTTAACCAACTGGGTTATGCGTTTCACGCTTATATGACCCAACCTCATGTGCCATAGTTCAATATTATTTATATCAGATTGTTTACGTTTATTAATTCCAATATTAAAGATATTTTGTGAGGTAAGCAATATATAATGACCATGCTCGTTTGGACACGAAAGGATTTGAATATTATTTCTATCATATAAATATAGAGAACGATTCTTAATATTTACATTATATCCTTCAGTATCTAATACAAAAAGAGACATAATATTCGCCACATATTCTAGCATAAAATAGCAATCATTTAACAAAAGTATCCCACTGGGTAATGGACTCTCACATATGTCCACTGCAACCGCATCTGCATCCAAAAAGTCGCCACTCCCGAATCGCAACTGCATCTCCCTAGATTTCATCCGTCTATTTTCTGTCAGCATCTGCAACATATTGCAAATGTGAATAGGACAAGCAGAATCTAAAATCCAATTAGATGTCATAGTTTCACAAGCCAATGAGATATCGATATTAGGAAAAATAAAAGTACCTGATGTTGATGCTGTTTCTTTCTTTATTTGTGCAAGATAGTCCGGACAGTTTCATTTCCAGTGCCTGACTTTCTGGCAGTGGTGGCACTTATCTTCAGAAGCTCTCTTGGGCTTCGCTATCTTAGCCTGCGGAGGAACATTGGAACCTTTATTCTTATTTCTTTTTGTTTTATTCCCCTTCGACTTGGATTGGGAAGAAGCGAAAAATGAAGAGGGTTTCAGAAGGGGATTTGGAACTCATTTTCTTAAATCTTCCTCTGCTGTGAGAAGCATCCTATGCAACTCACGGTAAGAGCAGTGAATCCCATTCATGTTGAAGTACATGACGAACTGGCAATATGTCGTCGGGAGTGAACCGAGTATGACACTACGTCCTAGAGTTTCATTGAGAGGGAAATCTTGGCGCCTCAATTGCTCGATCAAATCAATCAAATGAAGCACATGCGGGCGTTGAAGCTCTATGAACCACGACTTGTTCCTGGTTCATGAACGACTTAAGAAGTTGTGCCATCATGCTATATGCATCGTGCATCTCAAAGTATGTCTTCTTAAGCTCAGAATAAAGAGAACTAAGAATGAATGATTTAACTCTTAAATCATCATCCTTCCATCTTTGGAAAGTCTCAAATTCTTCAGGAGAAGCATATGGAGATATAGCAAGCGGTAATTGACCTTCCAAAATGTATCACAACTTTTCGAAATTGAGGACAATCCTCAAATCCATATCCCAATCCGTAAAATTCTCAGTGCCTTTTAGCTTATTCGTATCAAACACACGAGCAAAAGGATTGGTCGGAGGTTCCGCCATCGCAAATCTATCAAATAGACATTGAATCAACGGTTAGCAGATAAGCAGATAAAATATTTTCATATTATATCATAAAAAATTAACTTGTTCATGGATTTTTAATCTAAAAATGTCACTCTCACTATTTCATGCAAAACTGTAACCCCAAACAAAATACAAAACATGCGATAATCAAATCATAATATAATAGTGAAAGATGGACCCTATGAATATATTTCAGCTCACAACTTTGACACGTTCTCGCCTATGTATATTCATTAGATAGACAACTCATTGTTAATCACTCAATAGTGACCCATAGGTATGAATTCTTGGTCGTTTCTCATTGTGACAGATTTGGCACGTTCACAATGATGCATACCAAGGTTAGACTCGTCAATGGCAAATTCAAGATACTTGCGAAACCCTGACAGTTTTGGCACGTTCATGATTCTGCTTTCACTTGAATTCACATAATATTAAATATATCCGATACAGATAAATTTCTATTGGCCATATCCTCACGGCTTTGACATGTTCTCGGATATAGTCGAAGAAAATTTATCGATAAGCGGTATTGATAAGATAGACCGATTAATATGCATCAAATACATATTAAATTAAAAACCTTATTTTCAAATAGGGATATTTCCGCAAAAGATGTTTTTACTTTATTTAATCAAATTAAATAAACACATGCATGTATAAAGTCAAGATTAAAGTAAACATTGAATTTTAAAGGCATAATCATATTGGGTGTCTAGAATCAGACACGCTCTGATACCATTTTTGTTGGGGTTTTATAAAAAAAATTACAAGGTTAGCGCAGCGGAATGCGAAAAATCAAAATTTTCCGATTTCAAATTTTTTTCTTAGAATAATTAAATAAACTTATTTATTTAATTAACCAATACTTAAAATATGAAATTTTAACCCAAGAAATCATATTTTCTTTAATTACTAAATTATCCCAAAGTTTTACAATTTGATCATTTTAGTCCCAAAATTGTCAAATACAATTTTGGATGATTTGAAATCAATTCTAAAATGATTTCTAACATTTCCAACACATCAAAATACAAATTGCAACAAATTATCCACAAAAGGATAAAATTACTGAGAGGGTCTCCAATTTTTTAATTAATTATGATTTGGCCCCAAATGTTCAAAACATGTCAAGATCAAATCCAATCAATCCCAAATTTGATATACATCTTATGTAAATCATAATATGAAACATGTATGGAAATCCCCAAAATTTGATTAGGTTTAGAACCCTAATTTCACAAATTACACCAATTGCACAATTTATACTAAATTGATTCAATTCAATGCTTTAATCAATTCAATAATTCACCAAACAAGTCTCACTACTTGAAATAACTTAAGAATAATTCGAGGTTATAATTGAGTGGAATTAAAACTCTAGAATGACAACTTTAATCACCAATTAATCAAATAAGTTTAATTGCTCCTAATTAGCTTATTAATTAATCATACATGCTAAACACCTTCAAACAAGTTTCCAACATATTTAATTACAAACTAAAAGAGTAGAGACATCAACTTAGCAACATAAATTGAAGCTAAGATTAATAAAAATATTTTATAAGTTGAAGTATGTAAAGAAATACTTATAAAAATTCCAAATTTTAGATTTGTTTTCATTTCTTTCTTCATCTTTTCTCTCAACTCACTTTGTAATTGTTTTGATAACTTGTGTGTGTTGTTTTGAAAAATGAAAACAAAACGATTTTGTTCAAAAAATTTCACCTTGGCTAAATACTAGTGGTAGAAAAATAAATAACAATTATTTGATTTTTGTTCCATTTTAATTGGCCAAAGATTACTTGTTCAAAATTATCACCATCACATTTACAAGTGTTACCAATTAAAACATGTCATTTCCTAAAACTAATCATGGTAAAGATATTTGTTTTTAAATTAATTTAATTATTTAACAATTAAATAATTAAATAAATTAAATACAAATATCTTAAATATATGTATTATATTCACATTAAATATCTCAAATACATATATTAATGATATAGTTTAAATATCACAAAATGATATTTAATTAATATGTATTTAATAAAATCAAGTATTAAAAAAATACACATTAATTCGGAAATGACGATTAGGTCTCGATTGCATGTATTTTTCATTTAACTGTTAAACGAGTTATAAATAATTATTATTATTCATAAAAGTTGCCATAGTGCTCTACGAATATATTTCATTAGTGAGATTCTCTAAGTTCAGGCATATCCGTCACGAAATCAAATTTCTTATCCATTATCTACCAACCTGTAAATTATGACGAACACGGATAAACTCTTTGAACCATACAGATCGAGGTCATTGCATACGTATAATCCATTCGTCACGGGTATCCAGATTATTCCAGAGATATAGATATAAACGTCAAATCTCTATAGATATAATCACATCGACGTTCCTCTTAGCAATCCCTTAAAAACACTTAGAACTAATTTCTACAGTGTACCACGAGCCCATGGATTTAACAAATTGCTAATTCCATATTGACTACCTATGCTATGTACACAGAGCTGACTGGTCATTTCTTGATAAACACATGATATCCCGAGCAACAGTCCACACTTAACGAACAGGCGGAGGTCTGATCTAAATAGATCGGTGACGTGACTGTCATCTAAGTGTGGAGGATAACTCATATATCCAAAATGGTATCTCAAGCCAAATAATCACTATGCTCACTCAACCCGAGAAGATTCTTATTGACGTTGGTGTCCATCCATTAAGAATCTTCGGTGAGTCGTTCAATGTTTATTCACTATAAACACCTACACGTTTATACGAGTCTCCAAGACTCATGATTCATTAAGAAACCATAAGAATCAAAGATTCTAATATACGACATGTACCCAATGTTTTAAAACGTGCTATGCGCTAGTCGGGCGGCGACCCAGTACCTAGCACCTGGGGAGCCTAGGCGAGGCCTAGGCAATTATTAGGCAAACAGTTAAAAATCTAATATTTTCCAACATCATAATTCATAAATAATCCAAATCATATAAATTCAATCAAAGTATAATAAAATATAAAACCACTAATCAAACTCAATAAACCATATAATGATATAAAATATCATTTAAATAAGTTTATGTTCATCATCCTTTAACAAAGTTAAACTACACTAAATATCTTATTCTTCTTCATCTAATTCAAACTCATCATCCTTAGGTTCTTCATCAGAACCAAAATCCTTTTCATCAAGTTCCATGTATTCGGAATTTCTAGCATTTTTTCGAGGTTGTGATATTTCATCGGCCCCAGATGCTTCTCCAACCATCCTCCAAGTAAGCCCCCAAATCGGGCTCTACTTCTTCATTATCACCAGAGTTACCACCCTCAACAATTCATCCTTGTGCATTAGTAGCATCTTTTGCTTGTAATACATCTAATTTCAAACCATTCTCCATTTTGTGCTTGTTATTCAACTTGGCATTAAAAGAAACAAAGACAAGATTGTTTAATCAATTCACATCAAGTCTGTTCATTTTCTTCATGTGAATCTACATAAATAATTTAAATAAATCAATTAATATTAATAATTAAAAAATAAAATAGTCATGTTAAATATTTGCCCCCTCAAAAGTGCTCCAATTTTGTTCGCACCCGAATGAACTGGTGGTTAATGAAAGTGTCATTTTTGCCATTTTTAACAAGTGATGATGTATGATGCCTATATGTACACCACCATGAAACTAAAAATTAACATAAATAGTTTGAATGAAATATAATAAATCTTATAAATTTTACAAAATAATTCAAATGAATACTTTGTTTTTACCTGGAGTAAAAACATCAATCGATACCTCACATGTTTTGGCTGCCAATTCTCTGCCAAAAGCTTCATGTTTTGTCTTATACGAAGCCAACTCCTCATTTATCACCTTATTTTGCATTTCAATGTCATTGGAGAAGAAAGCCTCCACAACCGTAAATACCCCATCCATTACATTGACATCGTATTCAATGCTTTTATCCTCATAATAGTAAGGATTTAATAGATAAGCAACACAATGCAATGAAGTATCAAACCACCCTTCAATTTTACTTCTCCAAGATTAGCCGATAATTACTGTAGGACACAAAAATCGGCGACGCTGTTCTAGGTTCGCGGCCTAGTCGGGAGTACGGAATAGCCTACAAGAGACTAAATTCGGAGAATAAAATGGAGTCACCACCCAGTGTGAACTGGGACAAAGATTTAAGGCCGCACTCACCCCTCGCAAGGGAAGACCTCAAACTGTTGGGTTCAGAATGGTCCCTTACTTATGCCACTTGTAATGAAAAGATTTGTATAATAATTTAACCAAGTCTACGCAATCTATGTATACGAGAATAACCTACATCTAAAGGTGTATACAACTTATGTCTAAGTTCATAAGCATAAAGGTAAATCCTATATCTAAGTTTGCATGCATAAAAAGTAAGTCGCATAACGGCAAGCACATAAATGCATCAAATCAATAAACAAGACAATATAAATAAATAACAACCTAAACATAAACGTAAATTAAATTCATAATGCGAAAGCAAATAGCTAAATCATGCATAAAGAAATAACATACTGACGACTAAATTATGCTTAAAAAATAAATAACATACTAACGACTAAATCGTACTCAGACACAAGATTGGATGCAACGAAATATGTGTGTCTCTCAAGCGGTACGTGACATTGTATCCCGAGTACAGGCCGCACTACCGTCCATTCGGATTCGGCTATGGAATTTATGTCTTGGTTTCCATCCGATATACCGCAAGAGATAACACATATTCCATTCATCCCATGGTCATAGCATACATCAATCCACAATACTCATGCGAAGTAAAGTAAGAAAATAAATAAAAATAAAGGAGAATAAATAAAAAGGGTGCCCTCAGGTCTAACCTCTTAAGTCGTCTCTCGGAAGTGCGTTCGCGGTCGTCGGAAGCGTTGGTGTTCCGCAACTCCTCCAGTTCACTGGTCCGTTGTTTTCTTTCGCTATTTGGGCTACTGTTTTCACTTTGTTTCATGGCTGTTTCTGGTCACGGTTTTGGCTTACTGTTTTGCGGTAATGCGAGACTGTTTTTAGGTGGTTTTTACGGGTTTACTGGACAGTTTTGGCTTGCTGTTTGCAGGTTTATTGGACAGTGCAGTTTCGGTGTTTTGGGCAATGCAGTTTCGGTGTTTTGGGCAATTTTTTTAGGCGCCGTTTGCGGGTTTACTGGACAGTGGAGTTTCGGTATTTTGGGCAGTGCAGTTTCGGTGTTTAAAGTGCGATTTTCAGAGGAGAAATGCTGCAGTTTGGGCTGATGATTTGCGGCAGTTTATGGAGGGTTTATTTGCGTGAATTGAAACAGTTTTGTGGAGGGTTCTTGTTCGTGAGTGGAGGGCTGAATTGAAGGTGCTTTAGCGTGAGTGGAGGGCTGAATGGGTAATGGGCGTGAATGGAGTGGACTGTTAGTGGCGTGAAGGGCTGCTGGTCAGTGGGGTATTTGCGTGAAGTTGAGGTACTGTGAGTGGAATGGTTTGCTGTTTCAAAGTGTCGTGTCTTGCACTGGGGTGAGAGAACATGAGTTTAGGGTTTGTTTGTTTGTTTTTTTTTTTTTTTGTGTTTTGCCGTGAGAATCTAGGGCTTATAAGGTGGGTTTTGGCTTATTTTTATAGGCGAAAGTTGGGGTAATCCTTATGTGAATAGGGAAAGGATTTGTGTAATTATGGGGGGTATCTTATTAATTAGTATGTGATAAGGAAAAATCTATTTAATTAGGGATGTGATTTAATTTGATTTGATTTCTTCTCTTTTGATTGGGGATATGATTTAATTGAATTAGGAAAGTGTTTGATGAGATTTGATTTGAATCTTTTAATTAGGGAAGGTGATTTGTCTTGATTTTAGCATGTGTTTAATGTGCGATTTGGTTATTTTGGAATGAGATGGGCGTGGCTTTGTTCTTTTTGGGTGTGGGTTTGGTCCATTTTGGTGGGCTTGGTGTGTGTTGCGGGGGTTTTGGGCCAAAGATGTATGGCTTGCGGGGGTTTTGGGTCAAGGGTGTGTTTTGAAACAGAGGTCCAACGAGCGAACCCACAGCTAAGCAAATGAATTGAATTCAGCAGGGTACCCACTTCTGACTTTTTCCTTCCGACGTCCGTTTCCCGCGACTTCCAAAATTTAAAGAGAAGTGTCTCTATACGAGACTCATCATCGGGACTTACATGCAAAAAATGTAGTGCCTATAATTACTCTCAATATTGTTCAATGCATCATTTATCTCTTCTTTTGCATTCTTTAGCTATCCATACACAAAGCTCATTGATGGCTTTCTATCCCCATCAACTAACCAAAACACCCTCACCAAAGGTGCAAACACCTTCAAACATTGGGTCACCCCATTCCAAAAAGAGACACTCATCACTGTGGCAAATGCAGCTTCCCTTTAGCTTGCTTCGACTATATGCACTCATCCTATTCCGTGCTAGCAAACATGGTTCGCAACCTTTCTTTTTTTCCGATCAAACTTTGTAAGGTTAAGAAAGCTGAGACAAACCTAGTTACTCCTGATCTGACTATGTCTCTCTGTTTTTTAAATGATCTCATCATGGATAAAGTCTTGTGATGAGCGTACACGAAAATAATGAATGCCTTGGCACTATTAATGGTTTTTTATACCTCGATAATTTCCCAATACTTTCAAGCATGAGGTTTATGGTGTGAGTGACACATGAACTCCAAACAAAATTTGGCATCTTCGCCTTCAACAATTTTTTCGTGGCCATATTGTTTGAGACATTGTCTATTACAACTTGAACTACATTTTCCGCCCCCACTTGTTCAATACCTGTCATAACATACTCATAAATATGCTCAACAGTATGAGCCACATCATAACTTTCCTTGGAAGAAATGAAAGTAGTATCTATTGGGCAATTAACACACAAATTCATTATACTTCTGATTTTCCTATCACTCCAAACATCTGTTATGATAGAACGCCCGTTCTCCTTCCACTCTTTCTCATGTTGTTGTAGAAAATCTTTAACACTTTCAACTTCCTCTTTCAATAATGGCTCCCTCAATTCATATTTGCTAGGACCTCTGAAACCCGGTCCAAATTGACAATTGCTTTCGTCATCACTATCCAGCTATCATTGTCAATGGCATTGAACATAATACCATATTCATAAACCCACTTAGCAACAAATCACTTCACATTATGTGTCTTCTCTTTAAAAAGTGCTTCATTATTATTTTGTTGCCGCATTGTTTTACCATCACTAGCTGAAGAATCAGGGGGGTTGCCACTGTCCACTTATCTAAAAGGCCGCGATGTCGATGGGGTCTTGCCTCTAATCATTATTCTATTTCACGAATTTCATCTTCTTCTTCATCGCCCCCGATATTAACTCATTGCTTAATCTCACTAACATGTTTGTTTGTTTGTTTGTTTTTTTTTTTTTTATTCATTGCCTCTAAATCGGCTTGTCTACACTTCCCTTGATCTTCTTTACTGGACTTTGGACACTTTGCAACATTCCCCGATATATGCCAATACGTTCTTTCATCTATAAACTCTTCCAGAAATTTTTTTGAACATAACTTGCATTTCACTTTATCCAAGTTATTCGGATCCACTAAAGCCTCATACTCCCATACAACATCATTTGAATTCCGTTTAAGAACGGGACTACACTCCGAATTAGAAGTCAGGAAGAAGAAGCCATGTCCTATCCTATATAATAGAAATCAATTAATTTAATAAGCATTATTAACAAATTACAATTAACTAACAATAGTAAATTACTAATAGACATTATTAATTAATAACTATAAGTAATATTAAAATAGTAAAATACTAATACAATTGCTACTATGACTATTCCAAAAAATTAATACTAATACAATAGTAAAATACTAAAATAGGAAAATATTATTAATAACTATTAGAAATAATTGTTAGGGTAAAATTCTAAAAATCACAAAAATCAAATCTTACCGTGATGAAGTAGAGGCACGCAGAGAAAAAAGAGGCAGAGAGCACGAGAGAAAGAGAAGAGAGCGACGTGAGTGATGAAAAGTGAAAACGAAAGAGAGGATAAGAGAGAAATCGAGGGAGAACATGAGAGAAGGTTACTGGTTTAGGCGAATTAAAGGATTACTTTACTGGTTTAGGCGAATTAGGTTTTTTTTAAAAAAAAAAAAATATATATAACAGCCCCAAAACGACGTCGATTTGGGGGCCTTTAAACCCCCCCAAACGACGATGTTTTAGAGGTGTCTCTGCAAAAAAAAAATTTCATTGATACACGATCGATCAGTGGCCGTGTGTCGGCGCTTAGGAGGCCGAATGACGGCGAAATCGGCGCCTAGGCGTTGATTTAATGCCGACTAGTCGACTGCGCGACTACCACCAACGATTTAGTGGTAGTCACCGCGACAGGGTGCCGCCGCGCGATTATGTGCCGCTTCGTCGCGCTTAGGCGGCACATTTTATAACACTGTATGTACGAGTCTCAACGGATTTACTTTACTGACCAAGTAGTGTAAACATTGACCAGGAATTGTCTAAGAATGACAACATCATGATGCAACTCAATGTTAGTTGCGACACTTTTACAACAATATCATAACTAATCATTGTAAGGTTGGTTACGTCTTTACCATATTAAAAAAAAATGTTATATAAAAGAAACTGTTTATTTTATTCATAATAAAATGTTACATTAGTATTTACAAGAAAATACATAATAAAATTGGAGCTCAGATCACCAACCTTAACATGTTCAAAATTATTGAGTTATATTTCTGACAAAGGAACCAATCACTTGCATACACACATGAATAATTGTTTTTACTAAAAGACAACCTAAGTTAGAAGATACAGTTCAAAAAACTCTTCATGTGGTAAAGCAAGAAGATGAAACGGCTTCTATTGAGCTTAGATAATTTGATGTAAATATTGTCCGTCAAAAAATTACAACATTGGTTATAAAGCATGAGCTGCCACTTAAGTTTGCTGAGTATAATGATTTTATAAACTTGATGAGTAATTACAACCCTTTGGTGAAAATGTCCAGAAACACTTTAAAGAGTGAGATTTCCCGAGCTCGGGCCTGAACACTGATTTCCGGGGCCGGGCTGGCCCATTGCTACACTTAGCTATTAACATTAATTAACAGAGAATAATAAACCAGAATGGCTGGTGAATCATCAATTTCGATGCACTTGTTTAAAAGAGTAAGTTGAGGTAGAGAATAATCCATCCAGCCATTGAGAAAATTGCAAATATATGAACCCAGAATAGGACAGCAGCCGCCTCCCTACCACAACCGCGTAAACTGGAAACAGCACCTGCAGACCAACACGAATGATCATGCAAATCAGTGCTACTAAGTACTAATCTCGTGATTTAATTTTAATTCAGGAATATCATTCATTTAGCTGCATTCAGTTTGAAGAATCTGAAGCTTCTCCTAAAGTTTGAAAATGCGAATGGGGGTATTTACCAGAAAGAACTGATGTGGGCATACTATGCTGAAGGAGTAGGACAAATTTGAACATCTTATCCCCAGCTGGGATGAAGCCAAGCTTATCAGCTAAAGTGACGATGCCAAGTCCTGCAGGAGGCACCAAAACCAACCTCCCAAAAATAATAGCAGCTGTAGTCCGAAAACCAAGTTTGGAACTTCCTGGTCCTGCAAGCATAGCAAAGAACAGTCCAAAAGTGGAATGACAATCAAACTCCATTAATAAATCAAAGGAAAAAAGAAGTATATCACACATGAGTACATCATGAGTTGCATATTTTAAAGCATCGATGGGCTTCAAATATAGTATCGAAATATAGGACTCTAAAACCAAGTAGACTTTTCAGACTTTTATGTATAGACACAATAAAAGAACTGCTAGAATGAAGATACAGAAAATGCCTATTAGTCACATAACTTACCATCAACAAGGTTGCCTCCTAATGCCAGCAAAATGCACGGGATCATGGCCTCCCTGATGATCAGAAAACAGAGCGAGCAATGTTATCATATGTGTAGAACTGAAGGAATAATAGATAGATGAACAATAGAAGAGACAAACAATAAATAGACATCGAAATTCAAGATAGAAGAGACAGAAATTAGAGAGGGGTAATAGAGGAAAATATAGGGAATGACTTGAGAGAGCAAGAATGAGCAATGATCAAGAACACATCATTTCATTCCTTATGCCAAACTAGCATAAAAGATAAACTCATCTTTTTACTAAGATAAAACCAACCGATTTATTAAGATAAACCAATAAATATTCAAACCCTATTCAAATAATTAACCAAATCATAATGAGCTCAATATCAATATCAGTAATTTAAAAAAAAAAAAACATTCTTCAGTTTGATTCTTAACTCTGCATCACTACTCAGTTCAATTTTATAGACCATAATTTTAACCAATATTAATAAGTCACCCGCTACTTGCAAGTATCACAAAAAGCACTATTTTGTAAGCATGAAAATAGACATACCCGAGAATAATACAGCTGTCAGTGAAGAAGAAAAGTGGAGCATCGGTTGTAAATATCAACTTCTTAAGGAATGGTACCACACCAATTGCTATGGCAAGGATCTGCAGCAGATATGAGCACAGCAGTTACACTAAAAGAGGTGAAAAAACTTACTTTCTTCAACAAAAACTTCAGTTATTACGGAAACCTAATTCATATGGTTTACTATGAACATTAAAATATCATCCAACGAATACGCATACACAACAGAGAGCGTTAAAAAGTAAGTATGCAGGTAAATGGGTAAAGTTCATTAGACATGCTAGAAAGTAGAATCGGGCTATCTACATATCTATCTAAATATTTTAAACACGTCTAGAATTTGTTCCTTTTAAGCATTTTCTAATCTCAAGCAAACATGGATCCTAGCTTCAGTTGTGAATTGTGTGAAACATAACAGCAGAATACACAGTTTATATTAATGCAGTTACTAGCAAGAGCAAGTATGGTACTATGCCACTAAAAAGAACCGACACATTTCTAAAGAGAAACTAATCAAATGAGGTGAAACTTACAGAAGCAATGATAGGAGGTTGAAGGATTTGCTTCAGCTTCAACTTCTCATAGATGAAAGTCAGAGTCTCTGCAATCTGCATCAGGAAGGATTACATGAGACTGAAACAATAGTTGGTAATAAAGGAAGTGAAATCAATAAGAAAGAATCAAATTTTACTAGAAAAGGGGGGAAATGTGAATCAGTAAAAGTTTCCATCTCGAAAAATCTAAATCTGTATAAGCAGTTGGTGTTATATTACAACTTTAATGTCGTCTCTCAAGGCATGGAGAGCCAAAAGCTGCTACCATACTAAAAGGAATATATTGTACTATTCGTCTCACCGGCATATTTTCACCACACAATAACTAACAAGCTGAGACGATAATTTTTATCTGACTGGCAAAACTGTTAATTTTATTGAGTTGAGCCAGAAAAACAATTAAATTTAACACAAACAATCCAGTTGATTCTTACCTTTCCTCTCTTTGGACCATCTGAATCTCTCGGCACAGCCTCCTGAGTCAGCAATGGAACCTGTTCAGGTACAGCAGTGACATCCTTGAGAGAGTTCTTGACAGGAAGGTTCACTTCATCAATGTCAAAGGTACCTTCGGGTGGAGGTGCCAACATGTTAAATACATATGTGTACAGGATGATCGCACCAACCTACACATGCACATTAAAGCCAATTTAGACAACAGTGACGAAACGAAGACAGAAAAACTGACTTTACTTTCTAGAATGCAAGAGCAAAGAGTGAACTGTATGTAGCAAACAGATGAACATGTTAAATACATGTGTACAGGATGATCGCACCAACCGCCTCACACGCAGTGATGCGGGAATTCTTAAAAACCCACCAGAGGCGGACACCTCGACGCGCCAGCGTCGCGAGGCGGCGACACGGCCCCTCTAGCCGTTTTCCTGAACAATGGTAGCAGTTAACAGAAACATTATTCAATATGTGCCATGTGCTACATATAAGATGCTTTACAGAAGAAAATATAAACCCAATTTCATAAGAACAATAAATTCAATATCATCTCATTCATGAACAAGTATATGTATAGTCCTTAATAAGGGACATATCACTCAAAACTCCAGCAAGAATGCAATTGTAGAGATTCGATTTTCATTCACTAATCATGTGAATGCCAGTACATAAAATGGAAAAAAAGAAAGTAATCATTTCATAAATTCCACACAAGCAATAGTTAGTGAGAATTCCTGAAACATACCCACTGTCCAAATGAAATGTAAGCAGTCATCTGTGTGCTACATGTTTCTGATTCACCAAAAGGGTTGGCAGCGTCTCTACATAAAGCCGCTATCAGAACAAGTGGCACGTTACCAATATTCCCTGTAAATTTTTCAATGTTAAAACCCATGTAATTGGAGAGAGTCAAAATGCTTAACAAGTAAAGCGCAAAAGTAAAGAAACAGAACGTTGCTTGTGTATAAACGCAGATGGCACTTTGTACAAGCTTAGAAAGCATTATATTTCATACTAATATTAGTTCTTCAGCTGGGAAGATATGATTAAGTATCCATACCTATATGATAAAGCAGAGCACAAGAACTGAATTCTATGACAAAATAATTTGATAAAGTTGAAGCACCTAATCCCTAAATTAGCGCACATGGCACATATTTTCTCTCTCTCAAAGTGAATCAAATAAGTTCCAACACATGTTGGAGGCAGATACTTTTCTTAGGTTACTTCTATAGAATATCATTGCATCCCATCATTCAAGTAAATTAAAGCTTTGCACAGTTACAAGCCATTTGAAGAATCATAAATGAAGTATAGCATAGAATGCATCTGATGCAAACACCAAGGCATATGTCCAAAAGAATTTGGCTTACCAATTCCAATATGTATTATGGTAAACTTGAAGTAAGGGTACGGAGGACGAACAATATAAGCAATAACTAAACCAATTATTGAGCCCGAAATTGTTCCCAAAACAACATTAATGGGAATAAACCACCTGAAACAAGAAAAAATGTCCAACGTCAATACCCTTTTGCTAATCATCAATCAAACAAAACAAAAAACAAAAGCAAAAGACACATAACTCTTACCACTCAATCATTTTCTGTAAAGTAATAGCTTGTCCAAGTTGTGAAAAAATCAAACACGGAAGCAAAAGTGTAAACACCAACTGCATTCCAAAAACATCAAGATTCCACTCCATTAACAGATCATTCAATCCAACCAATAATGATAAAATTTTCAATTCAAAAACACATATAGATTGAATTTTGATACTGACCCCATTCAAAAGCTTTCTCCCAGAAGCAGGCAAGACTTTAACATACTTAGACGCCATGAGAAATCCCAAAAAGCAAATAGTAAAAACTTTTGCAATTGGCAAAACTGCAATCTTTATTGTTCCTAACAGAGACTCTTCTCCAACACTTTGAGTTTCCATAATCATTCTCCCTATAAGTTCTCTCATGTTTGTTGATTTCCACAAATCTTAAACCTTCTTGCAGCTGCTTCATCCAAATCAAAATCAATCAATCAGATGAACATATTCAATAATTGAAAAAACAAAATCAAGGGTATTTAAATTGAAATCTAACCCATTCACCTTAGATGATGAGTGATTTGATAATCTAATGCTATTTAATTATTGACAATTTTGGGAACAAAAACAAAATATATTTATAATGAAGGAGCATCTATTAGTTTGGGGTGTTACTTTGGTTAGTTGCAATCAATTTCGTTCCTTTGAGAAACATCTTTCAATGAATTACCAAAATTGCCCCTGCCACGCATTACCTAGCTTTGACTGTTATTCCGTACCAACGGAAATTTCCACTTCTCTTCGCCTTATTAATTTTTTCCATTCCTGGACCTCGTGTTTCTTAGTGCTTTTTGTTTTTCTCTCTCCATATTTATTTTATTATTATTTTTTTAATATTTGAGAAACCCTATGTTATTTATACTGGGGTTATTGGATCCCGGTATAGATACATGGGTAAATCGATGCGGTAAATTATTAGCCAAAAAATGTTGGACAGCACCTCTTAGGGACTTATTTATTTTTTTCCTTTTATCTGACCACTTTATCTCAGTCCTTGTTAACTAAATTAAATTATTGAAAAAAATTATATTAGGATCTACTAATATTTCTATGACTCTCCAAAATTAGTTTATGACGACAAAGTCTGAATATTTGAGACAACTAATAGAAAAAAAATCAACCTTACTGATACGAAAAGATGTACAACACAAGGCGCTGGTGACCGGCGTGATGTTAATAATTCAATAATATATTATTACGTGTTATAAAAATTTTAAAAAAATTAAAAAATACATGATAATAATATTTAATATAATTACACATAAATTGTGTTTATTAGTTAATAGTATCATATCAATTATATATCTGTTATATCAAAAAATTGCTACAATAATCTACAAAAGGACACGAACTCTTAATCTCAAGAATAAGATGAGAAAAAATATACACCAATGTTTAAAAACCTGGATCGGTTCATCAGTGCGAGTCAAGGATCAGTTCAACTAGGGGTCGACTCAAGATCGATAATAAATTATTATTTTATTGTGTATTTATAAAAACATATGATAAAAGTGAATAAATTTTCAAAGGAAATTATAATTAATACTAATTATAATATTTTAAAAATATTATAAGATTTTTTACCAAATTTATAACTAAAATTAATTTAAAAATTAATTTTTTTTAATTAATTAATAAAATTTTAATTTGACTTATATTTATAAATTAAAAACTATATTAAAAATAAAATAAAAGAGTTTGAACTTAAATTTTTAAAAACTTAAATTACATACATATCCTTTAAGGATGAGATGACTTAAATTTCACGTAATTGCATTATATTTTTTAGATAGTTACCATTACCATTATTTACTCACAATCATTATTTGTGCATGTTGTTGATCATTTAACTCCCGTTCCGTTTGCACTTGCAGATGCATTGTCGAACAAGTCTTCAAAATCATAGGGGACATTTTCTTGTTGCCTCAGATCAACTCGAGCTCAATCATTCACACATGTTGTTACTTCTAAAGTACTTGGATGTAATGAAGACTGTATCGCTTCCAAAATATTGCCTCATAAGTTGAAGGCTTTGTGATTACGCCCAAATATGACTCGCGGTTATCGCAGTACAGTTGGGGTGTCGATTCTACAGAGAGATGGTTACAGGAACTGATTTACTAAACAAAGACGTTAACGGTAACTTAATAAATAAAGTGATAAAAATTGGTAATTAAATTGAAGATAAATAAAATAATGAACAGATATTAAAAGATAATGGCAGAGAGATATGACAAAAACTTCGGAATCCCTCTTGCATCGAACTCTCATATTTAGTTATTGATTCCTTTTATTACACAATTGAAGGTTTCACATCCCATGACCAACAACCGGAAAATATTCAATTTTACGCATGATAAATTCTAAGGTAATTAATGATTATTTTCTCTATGTTAACAGCATACAAAAGCCATCGTTACGAGCTATCTAACGTCGACAATATACCCTCAGGCAATACTGCAGCAGAAGACCAACACGCAAAACAACTTTACCAGTCACAATTAAATTCGCAAACCACACATAGAAGAAGCATGACTGGATCTATATGGGATTTGACAAAATATAATTTCTGGATTAATAAATCAAAAGATGATAGAAAATAATAAACATCAATTTATTAAACGATTAAAAGCTTCGTAGGAATCAAAAACATAAATAATTAAAATCTAACACAGGAGTTTTATCCTAGCTTTGCCTAGGGGATTAGTTCCCCATAAAAGAAATAAAAAATAACCGGGATTGGAGATAAATATTGTTCTGAATCATCACGGCTCTGTGTCCCGACTTCTTCGCTCTGATTTCTTCTCTCTCGGCACTGCTCTCTCTTTTCTTAATTTTTGTGCAGCAAGAGCTGCTTCCCGTGGCTCCCTTTTGTGTTTTGGACGGAGTCTTATATTTATAGAAGTGTCAGGGATTTCAGAAAACCCTAAAATTTGAGTCCTGGAACGCGTAGGAAACTGTCGCGCAGCGCTGGAACAATTTAAATAGCGCCTGGGCGCTGAAGTCTCTGGAAAATGGCCCGGGCGGGCTATGCTGGAGGCGCCAAGGCGCCTGGCTTCCATTGGCGCCTTGGCGCCAAATTTGTCCTTTAATGAGGGCGCCATGGCGCCCATGTGCTGATGAATGGCGCCCTCTGGTTTATGTATGCCACTTTGGCGCCATGGCGCCAAAGTTCCCGGCTTGTCCCCTGTCTTCCCAGAAGTTCCCAAAACACTTGTGATTATTCCCGGATCCTTGTATTAATATTCCTACAAACAAAAAATCACTAAATTAGCGTAAATAATAAGTATTTTTAAATTAATATAATAATAGAAATTATGTATTAAAACATAAAATATATAACTAAATATTTAACAATAAGCTTAGATAAATGATGTTCTAATGTACATTTTCATGCACTTATCAGCTTGCTCAACCGCAATTTTGGAAACAGGTGTTGCTAGCACATTTTTGGCAAGAATTGATGTCGGTTTCACGAGTCAAGTACTTGAAAATTTTTACTTACTAGAATTTCAGGAGGAAACACGAAATTGATAGATAAATAATTATCTAATCCGGGTTTGGAAACTCAAAGAATTGTAAAAAAAAAAAAAATCAATAGGAGAAATTGAAATGAGAGGATTGAGAATGAGGGAATTAAAGAAATTGAGAATTGAGGTGTTGAAAAAAATGAAGAATTACTCATATTTATATATTTTTGGATTATTTTTGTAATAGCTAAATTGCCCCGAAAACTAGTCGTTTTATTAATGTTATTAAGGAAAATTTAGTAATTACATTTTACAAAAAAATAAAATAAAAATAAACCCAAAGGTTCCAACCGGAACAGTACGGTTCATGTTGGAATCGTGGAGCCGGACGGTTTCAACAGTTCCTATTCGAATCATTAGAACCTTTCGATTCTGTTCGGTTCGGTTAGGATAGAACCCAAACCGAACCGAACAAATCCGGTTCTGGTTACAGAACCGGAATTTATTAGAACCGGAATGGACCGATTTCTATCGGTTTGGTTTCGGTTTCGAACTGGAACCATGAACAAATCTAATTCTATCAAATATAAGATTTGGTGTGCATGTGATCTATTGATTAAAAAAAAAATGGTAAAAAAACTAAAGAAAATATATCTTAATCAAAATAATTAAGCTCATTCGGAACTTTGAAGTTGAACAATAGGTAGCATTTTCGGTACAAGCAGGATTGGCCATCCCATACTCAGAGCATAAGAAGATTTTTATATTTTAAAATTTTTATCATATCATAATATTATAATTAAAAAAAGTAGGATTATTAATTATTAAATTATTTTGAGAATGTGCAAATGCATTTTTTTTTTTTTTTAATTTATCCCCCACACATGCAGGCGAACTAGATTTCAAATTTTATAATGCATCAATGCAGTAACCTAATCACATTGTTATGAGATATATAAAAAGCTAATTAAAAAGTTTAAGAGAATAAAGCTGAAAAATATTGTCTTATTTGGATTAACTACGTACGTAAGTACAAGTACAATGGCTAAAGATAAAGATGTATGATAATGATGTGAATGTCAATTACTGTTATACGATTTAACTTTTTTTAAATCTAAATTGAGGTAAATATTGGATTGTGTTATTAAGCACCGATTAATCGTTAATCAATATGTACTTTATCTCAAATTACTATTTGAGTACTTTATCTTTTTTTCGGAGATTTTGGCTGATCATTCAAAGAATATCCGATTTCAATTTTTATTTTTTCAATATTTTTTATGGTTATAATTGATAATTTTGTGTGCAAAAAGAATGATTCCATTAGAAATAATGAAAATATATTTCAATTTTAAAGATTTATTATCGAAATAATAATACCAAGATCATTAATTTAGTATATTTTCTTAAATGAGGATATATTTTTCTATGTACATTAAAATGATCTTTATTTATATTAACTTAACCAAAGACTCTAAATTGTTTAGTATTTCTAATCATACATGAATCATTTTTATACATTTTTGGAGGATTTGGGAGATGAATTTTGAATTCTTTAATTTTGAATTTTTATTCTTACTCATCCTAAGTGTCAACTACTCTTCCCTTTTTAATTTCTAATTAATCTCTAATAATTTTTAATTAATCATAAATCGTTATGTGACTTTTCTTAGACTTTATTTATAATGAGATTTTTTTTTTTTTTTAGTTTTTTAAATTTAGGTGAAAATATGCGGAGAGTTGGTTGGAGAAGCAATAAAAAAAATGAAGAGAGATGCTTTTTTCCTCTCCCTTCTGACACACAACCCTTTCTCTCAGTTCCCTCTCCCAATTATCTTAATTGACAATAATAGCCATATCCTTTTAAGTAAATGACTTTTTGATTTAGTTATTTGATTTTCTTATTTTACTTTATAATTTAATTATTTTATTTTATCTTTTGATTTAATTATTTTATTTTATCTTTTGATTTAATTATTTTATTTTTATCTCATTTTTTATATTTATATTTTTCTTTTAGTTATTTAATAGTCTTTATATATTTAATCTTTTTTTATTTATAATTTTTTTTTATATTTTTATATTTTTCGTTATTTATTTTATGTTTTTATTTATTTAATTTTCTTTTGATCATTTATTAATTATTTAGCACTACTTATATATAATAGAAAATATTTTCTTTTATATTATTAATAATTTTTTAGAAAAGAGTACATGTAATAACACAAAAGAAATACACTAAAAAAATATAAAAACACAAATTTTAATTTATGTTGCCTCCAAAGTCTCTTCCTAAAGCACTTGGTGATATATATATATATATATAATATATATATATATATATATTTTATATATATTTTCGTGTAATTTTTGTGTATTATTACATATACTCTTTTCTGAAAAATTATTACTAATGTAAAAGAGAATATTTTCTATTATATATAGGTAGAGTTAAATAAATTAATAAATAATCAAAAGAAAATTAAATAAATAAAAACACAAAATAAATAACAATAAATAAAAAATAGAAGATTTGTTAAATAAATAAAAGAGAATAAATATATAAAGACTATTAAAATAAGTAAAAGAGAAAAAAATATAAATATAAAAAATAAATGAGATAAAAATAAAATAATGAAATAAAAAATAGATAAGATAATTAAATAATTAAATTAAAAGTAAAATAAAAAATAAAAAATAAATAATTTAAAAGAGTGGGTGTTATTGTCATTTAATATGGAGAGAGAGAATTTGAGGGGGAGAAGCAAATATTCAAAATCTAAAAAATAATAAAGTTGGGGTAATAGCAATTTTGTTTGGTAGCAATGAATGAATGTGAACGAGGCTACAATAAAAACGACATGTCTGTGAAAGCTGCTGGTTCTGAGCCATGACTGACTGGGACACTCGAAGCTTCATACTTTCATACTCTGAAATACACGGGTCCCTTCTTTTTCGTCTTTTCCCACAATACCCTTGGAGTATATAATTATATATGCTTGCATAAATACCAAGGTTTTTATGTGGGTTCGAATATTGACAGCTGTATTATTAACTTAATCATTATACACACTGTAGGTTCGGGGTGCATATCATTCATCTATTGGGTGGCTTTAGGGCTCAGCCATAGGGTCACCCCTAGATGTGGGGCTTTTTTTTTCATTTACATGCCGTCGGTTATATGGATTTTTTGACATTGTAACGCGGGATCATTGAAAATGATTATAATTTATTTATTTTTTAATTTTACCAATTATGTAGGTATATCATTTTTCATACACTTTTGTATGGATATTGCAGTTTTGCATGCATGCTGGCTGAGTCATATGATCCGTAGGCCTCTGTCGGTGAATACAAATACAGACGAAAATGAGACAGCGACCATATTATTAGTATTTATTTATCAGCTGCTTCTGCTTCTGCTTCTGCTTCTGCTTCATTATTGTGATTTTTAACTTTTGAGTTTTGATATCACGAAGATGGAGGCCCCCAAGGGGTGTGGCTTGGTGGTGAAGGGTCCAGAATCTCACCTTGAGGTTCTGGGTTCGAATCCAGGGGGTGCAACTTCTTGTAAGAGCCTGGGGCAGCCGGGGATTTTACCTGCGCCGCGGCCCAGAATGGATGGTTTGGTGGCAGAGTTTCCAACGATTTCAAAAAAAAAAAAAAAAAAAAAAAAAAAAAAAATCACGAAGATGGAGTTGTGGAGGGGACCCTTCTTTCTCTACCTCTATATCGATCTCAACTCTTAAACTTTATGCATAATATTATTGGATCAGCCGATGCTCTTATCAGTTTATTAGAATTATTATGGATATTTATTAGATAATAATTTGATGTAATTAAATTATAATCATATATATTAATATTAAGGTACATATGGTCAGCAATAAATCATCATCAATTTTGTTTATATATATTTTCGTTTGCCTCCTTATTTTTACTTTTTAGGGGTTTTATATTACTGCGTAATTAAGTTTATTATTTATGTAATATGATCTTCATCATTGCCCATTTAATTTTTATTGATTTTATCTTATAATATGTTCAAGTTTATATATATATATAAATATATATTTTTTATTCCATCAAGCTTTGTCATAAAAATTTCTGGTTATGGCTTATCTATTGGGATGACAAAAATCCGTATGAGTTCGGGATTTCATGGGAAATAATATATATTACAAACAAAAAAAATTCATTCTCTTATTCTAAAGTGAGAATCGGGTCCCTACTTATTTCACATCCCCATTCGGAGATATTAAGGAATATCATCATTCGAGAAATTTCAAATTTGAGGCGAAATTGATAATTTTTTAATAAATCGAGTATAAATTTGAAAATCATGATTTCCGTCTCAAACCCGGCCCATTGCTCTCTGTGACTAAATTATTTCCCACGCAATATTTAGCGGTTCGGTGAAGTTGCATTAAAGTACAAGTTTCAACTTTGGCAACATGATTGATTTGAATACAATACTATTTTAAGTTTCAAATGTTACCAAGCTACTCCACCTAAGATACTTTTATTTCGCTTCTGAATAATAAACTCATGTAGATTCAAGAGTTGGAAGGCAAGGCACATTAAAATATAAATTAATTCAACTATGGTGAGATTTTTTAAGGGAATTTGGCAAAACTTGTCAAAAATATTTGTCATTTGAAAAAATGAGCCACAATATTTGGTTTTGCCAAAATGATTATTTTCACCGAAATCTAATTTGGATAATCCAAAATCTCCAAAGCCTGCACCATTTTTTTTTTTTTTTTTTTTTTTTTAATTTCGGATATCTGAAGTTATCTTCGAATCTCTGAAGTTATTAACTTTTTGGGTATTTTTTTAAATAATATTTTCTTTATGAAAGTTCGTAATTATCATAGGTTCTGACCATATGCGAAATTAACACAATAAATCAAGACAAGTCCTGACTATTGATTTTATGGATTTCTAACAAGAAACCTCAATATTAAACAATTAAAACATAATGCAGAATATTAAAAGCAATCACACAAAATCAACACAGCTTATTTTAGTGACGAAGTGGAAAACTTGTGCAAATAAAAAACCACTCCGAGTATCTCGACTACCAGCCTAAAATCCATTATATGAGAAAACTTACAGTGATGGTAAAAGACCTATGGCGGCAACTCCACCGAATCTAGCACCTCTAGACTATAAGAACTAGAAGAACTCTCCGAGCCCATACCCCACAGTTTTCTTCAGAATCTCTGAAGTCTCTGAGTGAATCAACTCTGCAACTCTGAACGCCAAACTCCGACTGCCAATCTTCCTCTTTGAGAACTCTGAAGGATTAGGAAATTGAGTTTAGTTGTGTTGATGGTAAATAAAAGATCTCAATCACCAAAGAAACGAAGACAAGAGATTCAAAATAGTCTTCAAGGTGATGAACAATAAGGTTGAAAATCTAAGGTGTTTAGGCTCAAAATGATATATTGTCAACGTAGGGGAAATATGACTATTTGTTCTTTATATAGGTAGGGTAAAAAAAAAAAGACTTCCCAATATCAATTTTGGTTAAAAATGCGTCCAAAATAACTCAGTTCCGCATGGACGATCGACGCCACTCCAACGCGCCACGAACGCGTGCTCTCTGGAAAGGGTCGTTCGAATGCTTACTCGAATGAACCATGAACGTTTGCTCTCTAGAATATTTCGTTCGAAAGCTTACTCGAATGCACCACGAATGTTTTCTCTCTGGAATGTTTCGTTCGAACGCTTACTCGAATGTACCACGAACATTTGCTCTCTGGAAGATTTCGTTCGAACCCAACAACGAACGTGCCACTAACGCCACACGTTCAAACGCTGCAGCGAATGCAGCACTAACGTATGTCTGATCCTCATGCACAACTTTCCCGAATACCTGTCCAATTGCTACAAGTTCTTCAAGACTTATTACAACTCAATTGAACTTGTTTTTTCACGGATATTGCCAATAAAAATATAACTAACAATCTTCCGTTTTGGCATTCCGTGACAAAACACTACCTAAAATAAAGACTACAGTAAAAGACCCAAAAAGAAAATAGCCAACTGTCAACCATCAAAATAATGACTTATTACATTAAGACTCGATCTAATACCTAACAAAGTAGTCTTAAAATCAATGCCACTTCAGCTACCAAATCTGCAATGCCACCTCAGCTACCAAATCTGCTTACCTAAAACAACCACAAACAGCAACATAGTGTGAAAAACACATGGATTATAAAGAACTGATAAAATATCGACGAAACTCATACATGTACTATGACTCCCATGTAGTACTACTCTCTCCCCTTTTGTCACGAAATGACAAAGAGTGAAGATACCAGGATAAACAACACATGCAAGAGTATATGTAAACAAGACTTACTCCCCTTCACTAACATGACCCCTCAGGTAGCAAAAAACAACACAAGGGAAGTAAAAACAGAACTCACAAATATGCGCCATAAAATAAATGTTGTGCAAGGACAGAAACACACATAAGCACACAATGAGTTAAAGTAAAGTGAATAAAAAATGACCGAAGTCGCACTTCAAGCAAGTACAATGATACCCAGTCAGTACTCATCTATTTATGACATGAAATAATATGCATCACTTTAGATTTTGCTAAATACTACACGCATGCATATGACATAAACATCAAAGAATAATAAACATTTACGTGAAAAATAAGTGCACAGCGAATCAAGGCTCAAGACCTTATTTTATGAGCAGGACAAAGCCAAAGAAATCCCATCTCTTGACACACTAAGTATACAAAATATGTGTTCAAATCCAACACCACTAGGACCTGAAAATAAAAAAATTTGGTTGCATGCTATAATATTTTCCCCATAAATATGATGAGCTCATGAATAAAAACTCTTTCGAGTGAAGGGTTTTTATCTTTTAAATTTGGCACATTGACACTTTTACACGTGAGTCTCATATATATTTTTTTAATAAATAATTATTTTATTAGACATCAATGTCATCTAGTCAAAGGTCACACTATCTAGTGAACGAAGTATGATAGAGATTAGACTACCAGTCCAAAAACTCATACATGAGACCAATTGATAATAATAAAATCGTGTATGTGAAGTGCAAACACAAGATATACCAAAGGTTTTTATCACACACACTCATGCACATACAACATCAAGAAAAATAAAAGCATATTACACATGCATAAACATATATCCTACACACCAGGTGTTGGAGTTTTGGGCGATGGGCGCAGCGGAAGCGCGGTTCGGGCGAAATCATAATTTAAAATTTTTCAAATTACCGAATAAATTATTCAATATCTAATATGAATAATTTATTCGTATTTCACCTCAACCTATTTATTCAATATCAAATATTAACATAAATAATGTTGAAACTTCGCGAAACTTTTACGAAAAATGTTTTTCCATAAAATGACCTAAAATATATTTTTTTACAGAACCGACCATCCGGCACTTATGAAAACTGTCCAGGTCAGATCCAATAATGTCAGGGCAGTTCATGGGCTGCCCATTCACTGTTTGGACATCCGTCACCAGGTTGGCTAAAAATCCATCCGGTAACGCCGTTTTGACCGTTTTCGCTTATTTCAAGTCGGAAAAACTTTTCGAAAATTATTCCAAATCCCAAAACACATCCATTACATTCATAACACATTAAAATCATCATAAAATTTTCAGTTAAACCAAGTCAGATTAGGAATAAAAAATCAAGAGTTTTCATGCTTTAAATCCAAAAATTCAAGATTAATTAAATTAATCATATCACCAACAAAAGTCACCAAATATGAACAACCCAAGAACAATTCTAGGTGCCATAAGAGTGGTCACAACAATCTAGAACAACAAATCATCAACAATTGATAAAATTGGATACTTATTACACTAATTGCATCCAATTAAGCTTCACACATGCATACTACTTCCAAATCCAACCACCACAACCAAAAGCCCAAAAAATTATGAAAAGAAGAAACCCTAGATCTCACTAGATCACCAACAAATAAGTAATTTAATTACCAAGCTAAAGGGTTTGTAGAATTACCTTTAATCCTCTAATTCCTTAGGTTTTTTTCTTTATTTTTCTTCTTTTATTTTCTTGAATCATCAAGAAATCATGAAACCCATTTTTCATGTTTGTCCTTTGAAGCTCTCGGCAGATGATGATGATTATGGGGGAGAGAAAACAAATTTTCAATTTAAAGGGAGTGATGATCAGATTTAGCCTTGGGGGCATTTTTGTCTTTGTAAAATTTTAATCAATTAAAGTCAATCATACTTTATCTAATCCAATCAAATTAGAACATATATAAAGTATAATTAAAGCAAGCCAAATATTCCAATAATAATTAAACAACTTCTATAGCATTTATGGAAAAGTTTATTAATTAATAATTTAAATATTTAACAATTAAATATCCAAATAATTAATTAATGTAATTATTATTATATATGTATTTTTATTTACAATAAATAAAAAATATATATATTTGTGGCATGTGTCAAAATCTCATTTGAAGAATAATTAATGTGTATCTAATCGTATTATGTATCAAATATAAATACATAATAATTATTAGCGGACAAAATTCTCTAATACATGTGTTATCGTTTAACCGATTAAACGATCCGGATTAACTCATTTAATCCGGTGAAGTATTATGAATAATCTGCATTATTTATTTTGAGTTGCCCAAGTGCTCAACGAGTACACTTCATATTGTGGGACTCTCTAAGTTTAGGTTTATCCGTCAAGAAATCCAATTTCGTGTCCATAATCCACCCACTCATGGATTATGACGAACACAGATAATCTCGCTAAACTATGCAAGCTGAGGTCATTACATATGTATAATCTCTCTGTCACAGACTATTCGTATTATACCTGTGATATAGATCAGAACGTCAAATCCGTTCAGTTTAATACAGTCGTCTTTCAATTTACGGTCTCGAAATAACACTCGGAACTGATTTTCGAAGTTATACAACGGCCATAGATTTACTTGATTATAAACACGTGCTGGATGTCTATACCCTGTACACAGGACTGACTGATCCTATCTTGATACGCACTGGATATCGTGAGCATCAGTCCACACCCAACAAATAGGTGGAGGTCTGATCATGAATAGATCATTGACGTGATTGCCATCAAAGTGTTAAGGATAACTCATATATCCCACTGTGATATCTCAAGTCGAAGGATCACTATGCTCGCTCAACTTGAGAAAGTTTCTTTTAACGTTGGCGTATCATCTATTAGGAAACCTTCCGTGAGTCGTTCAATGTCTTATCAAATAAACACCTACATATCTATATGAGTCTCCCGAGACTCATGGTTCACTGGAATAAAATATCGGACCAAATCACGATATACGACATGTACTAATCTCAACGGATTTTACTAACCGAACCGTGTTAGAAAATCTTGACCAGGAACTTTATTTAAGGATATACAACTAATAGTGCGCTTCCCAATGTCAATTACAAACTACGTTGTGTAATTACGCACTATACTGTAAATCCTAGGGTCTTTGTCTAATATACACATATCACTAAACTAGATTCAGTTTCGATTTAATCGTAATCAGATATCTAATCGCAATCATATATCTAATCGCAATTAGATCAAATAAGCGTATAAAAGACAAGGGTGCTACCAGTAAAATTAGTAATATTATGGAAAATTGAACCGCTCGTATTTATGAATCGGACATAAATACGATCCGGATTGGCACTCCGAGCACCAAACATAACAATTTTTCCCACTTGCTCTAGTGCCAATCCATGGTATCCTGTACACATCTCAAAGTATATCATATACACATGGCCCTCAAAACACTCAAGAGGTAGGCAACAAAAAGTAAGCCCACTTAACAAATCGAGTCGGTCCAACAAACACAACCGTTTTACTTAACCAGCATCATTCATATTTTTTAGAATCAAATTTTACATCAATATGACTCAGATGCGATATCAGTATCGTGCTATAGCTACTGAGTTGTCTATGTATTTATAAATCAAATCTAAATACTTTGCGATAACCACAAGCACTACACTAATACAAAGACTTTTAATCTATGAGGTCATTATGCAACTTCATAAGTCAGTACTTAATAAGTTGCAACTGATTCCACTAATTTAGTAGAATCAATGGTGACACTCCCACTGCATCTTTTCTGACTTTATATGACATAGACCATCTAATGTCATAATTAGAATCAAAACTAATTTGACCTTATGGTTGCTGACTAAATTCTCCATGTATGAGAAACTCGTTCTTAATATCTCAAATATCACAAAGAAAATATTTCTAAACACATATTATGGTATACACCATATCAAAATAACATGTAACAATTACGATTTAATTGATATTTTAATCGCACATAATACAGTATTCATTATGCCATCATCTTATGATGCATAATATTGACTAGACATTTTAATCAATATCACTTTCGATAAAAGAATCATCCTTTACGAAAGATGAATACTATATACATAAAAGACACGTTAACTATCAAATATTTATACTAACTGTTATACAGATAGTCATACTGTATCCTTTATTAGATCACATCTAATACACGACTAATGAGAGTAATTCACAAGTCTCTCTATTTTATATCTTATATAAAACTTTATATCAAATATAACAGAGACTACTCTCACTGCTTCCATGGAGAAAAGAAGACTTAGAATATATAATAATAGAAAGAAATTTGTACGCTCCCACTGACCCTACTGGAAAATACATATTCTCTATATTTCGATAAAACCAGACAATCTGTCTAATATCAAAATCAGAGAACACAGATTTCCGGAAAACTTATCTGAGTCTACAATAAGCTCTATAAGCTAGTATATTAAACTGTGATCTTAGCATAATACAAACTCTAGGGCCATTCTAGAATTAACTCTTCAAACAAAGAAATCACGACAGATCTCTTATTAAAAGAAATCACTCAATAACGCCACTTTGCATTCTTTAGCCAAAATACGATTTAATATCGGCATTAACCAAAAGATCCTTAATTATCCAATCAGTGCAACAAGAGACAAGTTTTCACAGAATCTACAATACATTACTGAGTATAATCTTTCTCGCTGTCATACTATAAATGTCAAACCTTTATCGACCTCACTTCGCTTTTGCTGCACAAATAATTTGCACATTTTTATGAACTATTCATAACGAAAGCTTAATCAAGTTCAAAACTTGATTGTAGTAAGCCATGAATAATCTTAGATCTATGGTTCAATGCTAAATTCCGAAATCGATATCAAATATCGCTCCCACTATAAGTTATAGGAAAATTTCCTTTGATAAGAAAACATCAGAATCATTAAGTATCAAATACTTTGTAAATCATTCCGACATCTTATTAGACTTATACGGAAGTTTCTAATGGTCTCTTCATCTTATTAATTATGTAGTTTCATTACAGTTTATCTCTATTACATTTGACTTCACTAAATCAAGTCATTTTCTACAGTCGTCAACATCTGATGTTACACACCAAGTAATAAAATAATTTTATTACTCGAGATTGTAGAAAAGATATTCTATCAAATGGAATACAATATTCTATTAAATAGAATAATGATAAACTTTTACTTTCAATTATATAACTATTATATAAAAGAAAGTTTCAAATCTTAAACTTTTCAAGATTCGAATTTTCTACTATACATATCATATATATAACTGTAGGAACGAATGGAACCTAAATTAAAGAGATAAATTAGTGTTATTGGAGCATAACTCCAAAAGCATTGAAAACCAATTCGGTAATGCTCAATATCAACGAATCAAATCATATAAGATTCGATAACTCCCACTGACCAATTCCATCAAAATGGAATTGCGGAAGTTTAATACTGAGTAAGAATCACATTCATTAAATAAATACAGAACTAATTACCTTAAATTCATGCGTTTGATCAAATCAAACATATGCGAACAATTCAAAGACGCGCAATGAATTTTTAAAGATAAAATTTTCAACACTACAGATAAAATATTTTTGAACTATTCAAAATATTCTATCAGAGTTTCATTAGTAATATATTGACAGTTCTTGAACAATTCAAGATGTTCAACATGTTCTCTATTAGAAATACGTAACTAAGTCAAGATAATTCATTAACTAAGTTACGAAGTAAAGAAAACTATCCATGATAATTTCTAATTCATTAAACTACATACATCCAATGTATCAGTTTAATAAACCCGTGGTCCAATGACGATCATTGGTTAAATGAGATTTAATCACAACCTGAATACAATATTCATTAAATGGATAAGGATATGTGGTGTGATCTCGTATCAGAGCATCCTTTACCATATGGAACAAACATCTGATGCTTTTATGACAAAATCTCATAAAGCACAGTTTTAAGTTTTTTATTTAACCGAATATTTTCTTAATGCTTATCTTTCATTAATGACACTACTAGTCACTTTAAAATATGTAACAACTATTTATACAGAATAAGTAACTATCTAATAGTCACAAGTTCTGATATCAAATATCAAAACAGTCATTAAATATTATTTTAATTAACTAGACGGGAGATCCGGTATCCAATACCTACAGTCGTCGTATTACGAGAATCGATATTCTCTATACACAACTATATGTATCTCCTTTCTTAAGCTTTATAATTTGCATTCAATTATTCAAAATTTTTGTAAATAATCGATTAGCAAATTGTGTCAGACACATGACTTTTAAAAGTCACTAAAGCCAAAAAATGACATTATAAGACAAATGCCAGTCAAGAATCTCGAGACATGAACTGATTCGTGTTAATTCTTACTGCATAAGAAACAGTTCTAACTAGACTATTATATCCTAAACCAGATATCAATTTAGATTACCTAATCGTGACTTAGAAACTAAGTCACAAAGCATCTTGATTTTCAAGAAAATCGGAACAACAATTGCCGATGGTTTCAACTAATATAACAATATCTAAGTCAAGTAGTCTTTCTAGAACCTATTTTAGAATTACGCAACCATAAGTAAAGTAAAAAAACCTATATATTCAAGTAATACACTATACAGTGGATAAGAGGCATAATTCTATAAGCAGTATAGAATAAAGGAAAATAAAGCAGTAAATTCCAAAATATTGCACACTGCTTAAGTTATAGATTTTAAACTCAACAGTGTCTTCCACTACTTTACATAATACCGTAATCCCCAACGGACAACGGGAATTCAATAATTAAATCAAATTATATAATGAGAGTAGGATCCCATGAATATATTTCGATTCACAGATTTGGCACGATCTCGCTTACGTATATTCATTAGGTAGACAACTTTTTATCAATCACTCACCAGTGACTCCTGGTTTTGGTCCTGACCGTTTCTCGCTGTGACAACTTTGGCACATTCACAAGGAGGCGTATCAAGGCTACACTTGCCAATGACAAACTCAAGCTACCGATGTAGTCCTGGCAGCTTTGGCACATTCAGGATTCCACTTTCACTTGATTTTGTCTAGTATCAATATACAACCGGTATGGATAAAATTCTATCAACTACACCCTCACTGCTTTGGCACGATCTCGGATGCAGCCATAAAAAGTTACCCATAAATCGTATTAATAAAACGGACCAAGAAACATGTATCAAATACACGTTACTTTACAACCATATTTAAAAGCGAAGATTTTCCTATGAAAGTTACAATAAACATCAAATGTAGAATTTTAATCTAAATCATTTTCTAAACAATTAAATTCTATCTACAGAAAATATAACTTAATTTAATGATTAAATTTCTGTTACATTTTCCGTTAGCGTGGAATCGAACAGTTAAGAAACATATCTAGATTCTAATCATGTGCGAACATTAAAAAATGGATCATATATAAAATATCAAGCATGACTAATGTAATATATGAAACATCAGATCTGCTCTAATACCCTTTTTGTTGGGGTTTTGGGCGATGGGCGTAGCGGAAGCGCGGTTCGGGCGAAATCATAATTTAAAACTTTTTCAAATTACCGAATAAATTATTGAATATCTAATATGAATAATTTATTTGTATTTCACCCAAACCTATTTATTCAATATCAAATATTAACATAAATAATGTTGAAACTTCGCAAGAGTTTTACGAAAAATATTTTTACGCAAAATGGCCTAAAATGCGTTTTTGACCGAATCGACCACCCGACACTTATAGAAACTTTCCAGGTCAGATCCAATATTCTCAGGGCAGTTCGTGGGCCGCATGAGCAGTGATGGATTCATTGTTTGGACAGCCGTCACCCGGTTGGCTCAAAATCCGCCCGGTAACGCCGTTTTTTTACCGTTTTCGCTTATTTCAAGTCGGAAACACTTTCCGAAAATTGTTCCAACTCCCAAAAAAAATCCAGTACATTCATAACACATTAAAATAATCATAATATTTCCAGTTTAACCAAATCAGAGCAGGACCGAAAATCATGAATTTTCATGCTTTAAATCCAAAAATTCAAGATTAATCAAATTAATCATATCACCAACCAAAGTCACCAAATATGAACAACCCAAGAATAATTCTAGGTGCCATAAGAGTGGTCACAACACTATAGAATAGCAACTCATCAACAAATGATAAAATTGGATACTTATTACACTAATTGCATCCAATTAAGCTTCACACATGCATACTACTTCCAAATCCAACCACCACAGCCAAAAGCCCAAAAAATTATGAAAAGAAGAAACCCTATATCTCACTGGATCACCAAGAACAAGTAATTCAATTATCAAGCTAAAGGGTTTGTAGAATTACCTTTAATACTCCAATTCCTTAGGCTTTTTTCTTGATTTTTCTTCTTTTCTTTTCTTTATCATCAAGAAATCATGAAACCCATTTTTCATGTTTGTTCTTTGAAGCTCTCGGTAGATAATGATGATTATGGGAGAGAGAAAATAAATTTTCAATTTAAAGGGGATGTGACCGAATTTGGCCTTGGGGGCATTTTTGTCTTTTTAAAATTTTAATCAAATTAAAGTCAATAATACTTTATCTAATCCAATCAAATTAGAACATAAATAAAGTATAATTAAACATGAAAAATGTTCCAATAATAATTAAACAACTTCCATAACATTCATGGAAAAGTTTATTTATTAATAATTTAAATATTTAACAATTAAATATCCAAATAATTAATTAATATAATTATTATTATATATGTATTTTTTTTACTATAAATAACAAATACATATATTTATGGCGTGTGTCAAAATCTCATTTGACGAATAATTAATATGTATCTAATCGTATTATGTATCAAATACAAATACAAAATAATTATTAGCGGACAAAATCCCTTAATGCATGTGTTATCGTTTAACCGATTAAATGATCCAGATTAACTCATTTAATCTGGTGAAGTATTATGAATAATCTGTATTATTCATTTCGAGTTGTCCAAGTGCTCAATGAGTACACTTCATATTGTTGGCTCTATAAGTTTAGATGTATCCGTCATAAAATCCAACTTCGTGTCCATAATCCACCCATTCATGGATTATGATGACCACAGATAATCTCGCTAAACTATGCAAGCCGAGGTCATTACATACGTATAATCCCTTCGTCACAAGCTATCCATATTAAACCTGGGATATAGATTAGAACGTCAAATCCGTTTGGTCTAATATAGTCGACTTTCAATTTACGATCTCAAAATAATACTTGGAACTGATTTCCAAAGTTATACCACAACTATAGATTTACTAGATCATAAACACGTGTTGGATGTCTATGCCATGTACGTAGGACTGACGGATCCTATCTTGATACGCACTGGATATCATGAGTATCAGTCCACACCCAATGAACAGACGGAGGTCTGATCATGAATAGATCATTGACATGACTGCCATCAAAGTGTGGAGGATAACTCATATATCCTAATGTGGTATCTCAAGTCAAAGGATCACTATGCTCGCAACTTGAGAAGGTTCTTATTGACGTTGGCGTACCATCTATTAGGAAACCTTCCGTCATTCATTCAGTGTCTTATCAAATAAACACCTACATATCTATACGAGTCTCCCGAGACTCATGGTTCACTGGGATAAACCATCAGAACAAGTCATGATATACGCCATGTACTGGTCTCATGGATTTTACTAACCGACCCGTGTTAGCAAATCTTAACCAGAACTTTATTTAAGGATATATAACTAATAGTGCGCTTTCCAATGTCAATTAAAAACTACGTTGTAATTACGCACTATACTGTAAACCCTAAGGTCTTTTTCTAATATACACTTATTACTGAACCAGATTCAGTTTCGATATAATTGTAATCATATATCTAATCACAATTAGATCGAATAAGCATATAAAAGACAATGGTGCTACCACTAAAATTAGTAATATTATGGAAAATTGAACCACTCGTATTTATGAATTAGACATAAATACAATCTGGATTGGCACTACAAGCACCAACCCTAACAGGATATTCATCAGCAACATCGATCTAGAAATGATTCATAAGCATAATTTTCGGTTTTCTACTTGGTTGTTCGGGAGAAGATTAGATATTACCTTTTTTTTTGGCGCCGTTGTCGGGGACTTATTCATATTTTAATATTAATTTTGGAGTTAGATACCTTTACTTGTTTATAATTTTTTTTTACTTATTATTTTTATTTTCATGTGTTTCAGGTTCTCAGTCACTACATGAGAAGAACCAAAAGCTTTGAAATCCGTCCGCTTGATCCATAAATTGAAAGAACAATCAGACAGTTAAGAAGGGAAATGCGTGAAGGTCAAGAAGTACTGATCAACATGGAACCTGAACCCTTGGAATTTTCTCCACCAATTCCCATTCGAGACATAACTATTCTGATGGTTGACGACTTTATATCATGCATTGTACTTCCTCCCTTACTAGTAAATGCATGTGACATCAAAGCATGCATTCAGATGATTCAACAATCAGTTTCGTTTATGGGGAATGAAACTGAATATTCTAATGCCCACATTAGCAATTCCCTGGAAGTTTACGGCACATTCAATTACAATATAGCGGCTGAAGAAGCAATGAGACTGCATGTGTTCCTATATTCCTTGAAAGATAGAGCTAAGGTTTGGCTACATTCACTACCAGCAGGTTCCATTACAACTTGGACACTCTTGCCACCAAATTCCTTGCAAAGTACTTTCCCACAGCCAGAACTGCAAAGCTGAGGAATGACGTTACATCTTTTGTACAACATGACTCAGCTCTGCGAAGCTTGGAAAAGATATAAGGAGTTGCTCAGAAAATGTCCTCACCATGAGATTGCAAAGTGGCTACATGTCCAAACCTTCTGCAATGGACTTTCTGGACTGATGAGAACTACAATTGATGCTGCTGCTGAACTATAATTGTCTATGTATAGGAAACTGCAAATTGGAGAAGCAATGTCCACCTCAGTTACTCTGCAGCTTGCTGATAGATCGCTCACATTTTCGAGAGGTGTAGATACATTGGTTAAAGTCGACAAATTCATTTTCCCTGTAGATTTCATTATCCTTACATGGAAGAAGATAAAGATGTACCTATCATACTAAGGACACCATTCTTGGCTACAAGTTGAACTGTTATTGATGTACAAAAAAGAGAACTAACCATGAAAGTGCAGGACCAAGAAGTTACATTCAATGTTTTCAAAGTCATGAAATTCCCGAATGACGAAAAAGAGGAGGAATGTTTCAAAATTGATGTTTTAGATGGTATCATCCAAGAAACTGATGCAATACAACTTTCCACGGATAAACTTAAAGCTTGCATCACCAAAATAAATGACAGTGAACTAGATGATGAAATTCTGGAATATATCAACTATCTTGAAAGACTCTTTCGCTTCAGATCGACACCACAGGTGGAAAGTTTGGAACTACCGAAAAAGGAGCGAATCAAGCCCTCAGTTGAAGAACCACCACAGCTGGAACTAAAGCCATTTTCGAACCATCTCAGGTATACATTCTTAGAAAAATCTTTTGATTTACCTGTGATTATTTATTTATCCCTAACATTGGAGTATGAAGATAATTTGCTGAGAGTACTACGCGAGCACGAGAAAGCCATTGTGGTTTTTGTACAAATTAACTACATGACAATAGAAATTGTATTTATCATTTTGTAATTAGATTACTTGAATATATAAATGATAAAAGTCCTTATTATTACTTCCGGATTAATAGGATATGAGATAGTATCAATTCACAAAGGTTTAATAATTAAATATCCTTAGTCGTAGTATTATCGAGACTGGACATCGATAATGCAGAATAGACTAGTATTGCACTTGTGCGTGTTATGGAAGCGTAACGACATAGTTCTCATATATTTGGGTATTGGATACTCATGCGAGTGTAATATGAGGTTCTGTTTACCGATGGCACAGAAACAGATTCGCTCTGGATAGACCCCTCGGAATCCCATTGGTAGTATGACTTTGTGTCTATGGGAATCCGATTCAGGGTAGGTGTATTTGGTTTTAACCTGAGACTTACATCACTAGTACTTGCGACAATCAATACACTTTGGTTTTGATCATCCGAGACTTTAACAGGTTCTGTATACGCCTCTTCTGGGTTAATTGAGAATCGTAGTGTATTGGGTGTGATGTCAAGATAGAAGTATCACTTCAGTCATATAGAGATGATGATCACACATGGATACAGAACTGGTATTCTAATCTGTTGTAACCATCGGGATAATATGACAAGGTCATGATTATCCGAATAAAGAGACTAGTTGCTTGTGATTCGATATATGCTTCGTACGGGGCAGACACTATTCCAGCCACAGGCATTGCATCTGACATATGATACTGGATCGTAATACGCAATACTACGTATACTACGCCTGACAAAGATTATATATTCCTTAAAGAATATTTCTGGAGAATTGGGTAGGCATGACGCTTTGCTAGAAGCCAACATATCTCGTAAATCGGTAAGAACATGGTACCGGGTACGTACATATTCAGATAGTTCGACGACCGAATTTACTGCCAACATATCTATGGATCTCATGGGTCACTTCCCGAAGATTCACCGATGACGTATGACTCGAACATAATTAATCTGAGATTAATTAGAAGAGAGAGAAAATTAATATAGGATTAATTACGGCGATAATTTATCTAGGATAAAATTCAACTAGAAGAGAGAGAACGATTAATTTGTAATTAATTGATAAAATAATATATTCGATATATTAAATGAAATTAGATTTCATAACGGAATTAAAATTAGATTTTAATTCGGGCGAACGAATTAATTTAGAAATAATTTGTGAGCGACTTTAATAGTAATTTTGATAGGCATAATTATTTGATTAAATTTGATTTAATTAAGTCGCAACGGAAAATTCGTTAATTCGAAATTAACGAACCCGAGCCCAGAATGTGATTGTGGGCCCACTCGGATTTTGAATCAAGTGGGGCCTACCATAAGTCACATCACTTATCACTTTACTTACTTTTTTGGTGATGGAATTTAGTAATGGTTGGTGACTTGTAGCTTACACAAACTTAAAAGATGAGTGACCTTTTACCAACTTTGGATTTTGGAAATTGGTAATAGGTAATTGTTTTGGAAATTAATTTACACATCACACTTCATCTCTCTCTCTCTCCCAACCGAATTCTCTCATCTTCTTTTTCTTTGTATTGTCGTGAACCATAAAGAAGACTAAGGGAATTTTATTGCAAATTTCTCCATTGGTAGCACACAAAGAATCATACAAAGGTGATAGGGAAACCTTTCCCAAGAGTTTGGAATCATTTTCTCAAAGCTTGGAGCTTCACAATCAACATTGGATGAGCTTGGAGCAACTTCAAAAAAAGCAAAAATTTTGTACTCTACACATCCTATAACCGAGCATTGTGAGTATATTTCCGCTATACTTCATTACGTATTCACATGATTTTATACTTTAAATGATCTTGGTTAGTTCATTAGAACCCAACATATCTTCTTAGACATGCTGGAACAAAGTATGAAGGTTTTCATGGATGATTTCTCTGTGTTTAGAGACTCATTTGACCACTGCTTGCAGAATCTGGAAAAAGTGAAACAAAGATGCGAATATACCAACTTGGTACTCATCTGGGAGAAATGCCACTTCATGGTGCAAGAAGACATTATCTTAGGATATCATATCCATAAAAAGGGAATCGAGGTAGACAAAGCAAAAGATTGAGACAATAGAAAAATTACCTCCACCATCATCAGTCAAATGGATTCGGAGTTTTCTCGGACATGCAGGATTTTACATGAGATTTATCAAAAACTTCTTCAAGATTGCTAAACCTCTATGCAATATATTGGAGAAAGATGTGTCTTTCAACTTCATCAAAGAATGCCACCAAGCTTTTGAGATCTTGAAATAGAAGCTGGTCTCTGCCCTCATCATAGTAGCATCAGACTGGACTCTTCCATTTGAGGTGATGTGCGATGTTAGTGATTTTACTGTAGGTGCTTTTTTGGGACAACGCAAAGTAAAAATTTTCCACACCATTTACTACTCCAGCAGAACTCTGAATGAAGCACAACTCAACTATTCAATAACTGAAAAATAGTTGCTCGTAGTTGTGTTTGCTTTTGATAAATTTCGCTCTTATCTTCTGGGTCCTAATATGCTGGTCTACACAGATCATTCAGAAATCAAATACCTGATCGCGAAGAAAGACGCTAAACCCAAATTGATTCGTTGGGTGCTTCTGCTACAATAATTTGACTTGGTGATCCGATAGAGGAAATGGACAGAAAATCAAGTGGCAAATTACTTATCGAGGATCCAGAATGGGGAAATAACTGGTAATGAGATGACAATCAAAGAAATTTTTCCAGATGAACAATTATTTACCATCAAACAGCAGGATGTTTCCTTAGTATGCTGACTATGTAAACTACATATTATCGGTAAAATGGCCGTTGGAATGAACACACCAACAACACAAGAAGTTCTTCAAGGAAGTCAAGCATTATGTATAGGATGAGGCATACCTATTCAAATGCTGTGCTGATTAATTACTGAGATGTTGTGTTCCACTTCAGGAGGGCAATAGTGTCCTTCATCATTGTCAGTCATCACCATATGTCAGACACTTCAGCGGAGATAAAACTGCAGCCAAAGTCCTATAATCAGGTTTGTACTGGCCCACTCTATTTAAAAATGCTTACTTATTTGTCCTTCAATGTGACAGGTTCCAGAGAACGGAAAATATTTCAAGGAGAAATAAAGAACCTTTGTAAAATATTCTGGAAGTGGAGATATTTGATGTATGATAGATTGATTTTATGGGACCCTTTGTTCCATCATTCGGAAACCTATACATACTAGTCGCAGTAGACTACATTTCCAAATAGGTTGAAGCAACAAAACTACCATCAAATGATTCAAAAGTGGTGATAAAATTCTTTAAAAAGAATATTTTCACTCTCTTTGGAACACCTCGGGGCAGTTATCAGTGATGGTGGCACATATTTCTGCAACAAATACTTCGATGCACTCCATATCGAATGGTGTTTGGGAAAGCATGCCATCTGCCAGCGGAGCTTAAACATAAAGCGTATTGGGCACTGAAAAAGTTAAATCTTGATCTACAAATAGCATGAGAGAAAAGACTCCACCAGGAGAAATTTCGCCTACACGCTTATAAGAATGCCAAACTGTATAAAGAAAGGACAAAGAAATGGCATGATCGAAAAATAGTGTGTAGACAACTGGAACCCGGGCAGCAAGTGTTGTTATACAATTCAAGATTGAAACTTTTCCTTGGGAAGCTGAAATCACGGTAGTGAGGTTCATTCTTAATCACCCAAGTTTTACCATACGGAGCCGTTGAGTTACTTGATCCCAACTCCAATGATACATTCAAAGTTAACAGCCAACATGTCAAACAACTACTGGGGAGAATCATTTGAGTGACAAAAAGAAAGTATCACACTTTCAGATTCAGCCTAACGTTCGGGCAATCATGTCTAGCTAACGACGTTAAACTTAGCGCTAGCAGAGAGGCAACCCATACAATTTGTGTATATATTAAGATTTGGTGTGTTTTATTTTTGTAGGTAAAGTCGCATTTCAGGATGGAATATGTTCTTCCAAATCTTCACAAGTAATTTCATTCTCTCCCTCAAAACTCTCTGATGAAATTCTACAAAGCCGTATGGAATGAATGAGACTTCTAATGACCAAGGTATTCCTAATGACATTGTTGGATTATTGATGCACGAGTCCAATTGGCAGGTGAGTTTTCTGACTCTTTTATTTCATATATGGTTGGTTTAGGAAAAAAAAAACTATTATAAGAAAAAAAGAGCTAAAATATTAGGTGTTTGCTATAAATTTCCACGCATGACATGTAATAAATTCATTAGGGATGGCATGAGTAAGGAGTTTTTAGATGACATATCATTGACTATTGAGATGCATCCCAGTGGATATGTGTATCACGCAATTCGCATGTTAGATACAATTTTTTAAAAGAAAGACAACAATTAAGTCTCAGCAATCTGACTATAAAAGAACATGTTTTGCCCATTTATAAGAAAATTGGATGGGAAGCTTGTCTCTGACGCATAGACATCATTTAGGCGGTTACTTCGTGTAAATATTATTATCTTTTTGTCTTTAACTAATAATTGTGATTGTTTTGTTATTTTCTTTTATTTTCTCCTACATGATCTAGATTTTTGACTTTCATGATTTATTTTGCTATTTAGCTAATAATTATTATCTGTTAGGTACTGGTGCTATTATTACTCACCTATTTTCAGGATCAATAAATTTAGCTCGCACTCTTGAAGACATACAGATTTGAGAAATAAATACATTAAAAAAAGTGGAAGCAACTTTAAGAAGTTGAGTTGTTAACATATGTGTGTTTTGCGGTACTAGTGTTATCCATAGCATTACTATTTGTACAGAACATGGTGTTGTTGGACAAATTAACTATTTGACAAAGGAAACTGCTCTTTTATCATTTGTAATTGGATTACCGGGATATATAAATGATAAAAGTCCATATGATTAATACCAGATTAATAAGATAAGACAATATTAATCCACGTAAGGTATAATCTTTAAATATCCCTAGTCGTAGTATTATCGAGATTAGACATCGATAATGCAGAATAGACTAGTATTACACTTGTGCGTGTTATGGAAGCGTAACGACATAGTTCTCGTATATTTAGGTATTGGATACTCATGCAAGTGTAATAAGAGGTTCTGTTTACAGATGGTATGGAAACAGGTTCGCTCTGGATAGACCTTATTGGAGTTCTACGGTCCACATGATCGAATCAAAAGCAAAAAAACACATGTGAATACATTCAAGAAAGTCGCGGAATACTTACATCGATCGGTTGAGCGACATGGTGGACAACAAAAAATTTTTAAGCCCTTTGAAGCCTTTGGAAGCTCACGGCAGTCCACCATTTTTGTCCTCTAAGATTCGGCCATGGATGGGTGAATCAAGCTCCAAGCTTTCTTGTAAAAATCCATGCACACATGTGGGTTTCCCAATCACCTTTGTATATCTCTTTGAGTGCTAGCTCTTCTTAATTTTTGCCACAAAAACCAAGCTTTTCCCTACTCCATACTCTCGGTCATGAGAGAAAAACAAGAAGAAAAGTGCCCACAATGGGCGTGAGATGTGAGAGAGAAGAAGAAGAAGTGTGTTGGGTATTTGAATTCCAAAAACAAGTTAAATGATATACCAAAACATAAAATAATGGTATTTGTCATTCAAGCTTTCAAAAAGCTTTCAAATCACTTCCATCAACTTACATCAAGTCACATCACTCATGAATAGTGACTGGTGTCAATCACTCAAAGTGAAAGACATCTATCACTTGATTGACGAATGATGTAACGCTAGATGTGACTTGCGATTTGACGCTTGATTTGACTTGCGTGTCGCACTCGAATTCGAAATGCAAATGCGCTCGAAAATAATCTCGGGCTCGGGTTCGTTAATTCCAAATTAACAAATTTTCCGTTGCGTCGTAATTAAATCTAATTTAATTAAATAATATGCCAAGAATAATTGCTATTAACGTCGCTAACGAATTAATTCTAAATTAATTCATTCGCCCGAATTAAAATCTAATTTTAATTCCGCGTCGAAATCCAATTTCGTTTAATATATCGAATATATTAATTTATCGATTAATTCCAAATTAATCGTTCTCTCTCTTTAATTAATATTTTATCCCATATAAAATATCTCCGTAATTAATCTCAGATTAATTTTCTCTCTCTAATAATTAATCCCAGATTATCGGTGAATCTTCGGGAAGCGACCCATGAGATCCCCGGATATGTTGGCAGTAAATTCGGTCGTCGGACTATCCGAACACGTACGTAATAATTACTACGTTTTACCGATTATACAAGACAATGTTGGCTCTAGCAAAGCGTCATGCCTACCCAATTCTCCAGAAACATGCTTACAAGAATAATCGATCTATATCAGGCGTAGTATACGTGGTATCGTGTATGTCAATCCAGTATCGGATGTCACGTGCTAGGCCTGAGGCTGGAATTGTGTCTGCCCCGTACGAAGCACATGTCGGATGTCTGGTAACGAGTCTCTATAATCGGATATACATGACCTAGTCATAATATCCCGATAGCTGCAGTATTTAAGAGTACTAATACCGTATCCTACGTGACATCATCTCCACTATGACTGGAGTGATACTTCCGTCTTGACATCACACCCAATACACTACGATTCTCAATATACCCAGCAGAGGCGTACACAGAACCAGTTAAAGCCCTGGACGACCAAAATCAAAGCATATTGATTGTCGCAAGTATTAGCGGTGCAAGTCTCAGGTTAAGACCAAATACACCTACCCAGATTTCGGACTTCCATAGACACATAGTCATACTAACAATGGAATTCCGATGGGGTCTATCCAGAGCGAAGCTGTTTTCCGTACCATCGGTAAAACACAACCTACTATTACACTTGTATGAGTATCCAATACCTAAATATATGAGAACTATGCTGTTATGATCTCACATAACACGCACAAGTGTAATACTAGTCTTTTACGCATTTATCGATGTCCAATCTCGATAATACTCTGACTAGGGATATTTAATGATTATTCCTTCGTGGACTGATACTGTCTCATATCATCTCAATCCAGAAACTAATCATATGGACCTCATATCATTTATACATCTAGGTGATCTAATCACAAATGATAAGAGATCAATCTCCTTTGTCACATAGTTAATTTGTACAACAACACCATGATATGTACAAATAGTGACGTTATGGGTCATAACTGTCCAACAATCTCCCACTTGGCCTATAGCCAGTCACTCGAGTGTCTAACACCCGAACTATGTACGGTTCGCTCAAACTACTGAGGAAAGGCTTTTGTCAGCAGATTTATATGATTATCGTCTGATGTGATTTATTCGATCATCACATCGCCATGATGTATGATCCGAACGAATCAGATGAATAGTTAAGTATATATCTGGATCGTTGATAAGACAATTAATTCTTTAGCCTGCGCTGTAGCCTAGCTCAGCTGCTAATAGAACTATATCTAATCTAATTAGATTTATTATCGACCCAAATGGCTTCTATTGCTGCCTCAGCTGCAGTAATATTCCGCATTTGTTGTTTATTCGGTAACAGTATCTTGCTTGGAAGATTTCCAGCTCACTGTACCGTTATTCAAACTGTATAGTACCGTTTAGCGACTTAAGGTCGTTTTATCGGTTAGGAAACTTGCAGCAGTGATCCTAGTCACTTCAAGTTCTCCATATCCATAGTTTAAGACATCATCCTTAGTTCTCTAAGATACAAACAGATGTTCTTAACATCAATCCAGTGACTATCACTTGGATTGGCTGATTGTGAATCCATATGCTCAAAGCGTATGAGACACCAGGTTACGTACATTTTTAAATGTAGAGTTCTCGGAGAGTTTTAACAACTTTAAATCTATTCTAGTAGATCTTTATTCCTAGAATAAAGGTTGTTTCTCTCAAGAATTTTACGTAGAATTTTTCATGAAAGCCAAGCTTTCACCGATTTTATTATGGGAATATCATTTCCAAAAAATGACATATCATCATTATTTATGACATCATGTCAGTGCGCTCCCACTAACCTCCTTATATACACAAAAATCATTTCGTTTTGAATCAAATCATACAAAATTATGATTACATCAAAACGATAGTTCCAAGAACTCAATGCTTGCTTCAATCCCTATATGGATTGAATAACCTGCAAACCTTGTTTGCTAGTTTTGGTACGACAAAACCGTTAGAATTTGTAAACATCCTCCAAAGGTTTTCGTTAAGGAAAACGGCTTTGACCGTTAAATTGCCATATTTCATAAATGAAACATGCAGCAGAAGCAAGCATTATCCAAATGGATTTACCGTGGCAACAGATAAAAGGTTTCGTCGTAATCGACACTATGTTGATAACGATACCTTTTCGCTACAAGCCTAGCTTAGTACGTTGGTATGTTGCCTTCCACGTATGTCTTCCTTAAAGACTTATTAGTACCAACAGACACAATATCTTACGGTACAACAACTAGTGTCCAAACATAATTGATATACATGGAATCCATTTCGGACTCATGGTATTTTGCCATAATTGGGAGTCGATACCTTGTATCACTTCCTCATACGCAGTCAGTTGGTATTCCTCAATTAGATTAACATCTTTATGAGGCGAGATCAGAAACCCATACCCAGGTTGTTTTTTGACTCTCTCCGACCTACGCGATTCTTGTGTATTCGAAGATTTCTGGTACAGTTTCATTTTTGATGAACTGTTTGTGTTCCATTAAGGACTTAGTGTCTTGAATAGTATTACTCCGATTTTCATCAGTTTTACTATCCTCCCACTTACCACTGCATATCGGTATTCCTCTTAGGAAAATCGCATGGCGAGCAACAATTACATTTTTCTCTTGTGAGATGTATAAGTACTATACTTATGTATCCCTAGGATAACCTACAATTAGGCACTTATCCAATTTGGGTTCTAGTTTGGTATAATCCAAACGTATGCATAACATCCCAAATCATCAAGAGTGAGAAAACCTGATTTCTTTCCTGTTCATATCCAATATGAATTATGTCTAACAGATTTTATGGAACCTTATTCAAAATATTTATGCACTGTTAATGCTTATCCGTTGAAGGAAATGGTAGCTCAGAGCGACTAATGATTAACCTTATCATGTCTAATAAAATTCAGTTTCTCCGTTCGGACACATCGTCAAACTGACGTGTTCCGGGAGGAGTCCTCATTGAAAGAATACTATACTCTTTCAAGTATATTAGAAACTTATTGCTTAAGTATTTTCCATTACGGTCTTACTGTGACAGTTTTAATACTTTCGCCGATTTGTTTGTCTATTTTGTTTCGAAACTGTAAAAGTTTCCGATTCGTGTTTTAAAAGAAACACTTAACCATAATGCGATGCCACATCCGTAAAGGTCACGAAATATTCATATCCACCTCTAGCCTAGCTAGACATGGGCCCACTTACTTCACTATGAACTAGGGCTAACAAATCGGTGGCATTTACACTTTTACCAAGTAAAGGCGTTTCAGGTACTTTGCCCAATAAACTAGATTCGTAGACTTTATTTGATTAGAATCAAATCAGTCCGAGTATCCACTCTTCGAAAGTGTGGATATACGAGTCTTGTTTTATTATGTTCTAGACAAACAATGCCACAATATGTTTCTTCTGATCAAATCAGCTTGAGCTATTTATATGTCATGTAATATGTTTGAGATATTTTATATTCAAAATATAAATTCTGTTATTCACATCTAATGTGTTTATCTAAATATCATCTTTATAATAAAAAACACTTTAGTGTTCTAGAATGTAAGGGAAATCCGCAACGGATTAAACACTGATATAAAGATAATGTTTCTAGTCAAACTAGTTACATTATAACAGTTTCCAATTTAGGTACACACCCGAAGGTTGTTCCTAAACTTAGGTATCTGCGGTCAAAACATCGACTTTCGTCCTATTTCCAATTCGCATATTAATCTCAACTGAAGTCAGTATCTTGCTCATAGCAGATTCTGAACATCAGCACATATTTATATACCACACTAAGTATTTAAAATCCAATTTTAATACTAGTTGTGACATATTATGATAAACATATTTGAAGTCAGAGCCTTGCCCGTCTTCAATTCCTTCATGTCTGCTTTGTTCAAATGGGAGTCACGCTTCCGCGATCCCATTTGCCACAATTTAGGCAGACATTTTGGGATTTGTCCTTTATCTTCCTAGAAGATTATAATGATTTTGCCTTTGCCATTTTCAATATTTCAGAAGCTTTTGGCCAAGCCTTGGCCTTCTAGAATATCGAAGTAAGGCGCGCCTTGCGCTACTTGCCTAATTGCAAAGTTTGACTTTATCTCATTGAGAATAGTCATTAACTCTCCAAGAGTTATTTATTATAATTTTGTACTTCTAAAATCTAAGTATAGATTTATGAAGATCCTTCAATTTCAATATCATACTTTAAGGATCTAACCCTTAGTTCTGATAAGAAATTAAGGAGTCTATTTGACAATGTAATGGATTAAGCACTAAAGTTATCATTACATGAATCTTCCAAAGATCATGCTCTACTTATTTGCTTAACTCCGGGCTTAGGCCTAAGATGTTATTTTATCAAATAAAGTAACTTCTTAATTTGCAGGACTATCCTGAAATTTTATTCCCAATTCGAAAAAATAAAGTCGTTTAAACACATTTTCCCTATGATTATGTTTTAAACACCAATCTTTCAATTTATCTTGATTCTAATAGTCCAACTATTTAATCAACGATTTTAGGTACTGTTTATTATAATGATTACATAGTCCAACTATTTGCTCAACTATAATTTTAATAAATAAATTCAATTATATTGATTACTATAATCCAATTATAAAATCAACTATAAATTAATAGTTTGAATACAGTCCAACTGTTTTAAAACAACGATTAAATATTAGTCCAACTAACATTTAATTTATTTGACGAATGATATTTGAATGAGCGCGTATGGCAAGTAATTAAACGAATATTGTAAATCTGATACTTGCCTCCCACTATTTTTCGGCGAGCCTCTAACCCTCTGTCGAGTACTCGGGAAATCGTGTTTCCTAGCGGGCTAGGATCCCATTAAATAACACACAATCTTGACTTTGGCTAACAAATTGTATGATATTTAACTAGGTAGATCTCTAAGGTCAATTGGATCCAATCCAATTCCTAGATCCAGTAGGTGGACATCCAAGTCCGAAACATATATCCAATATATTCCCTAACCTTTTTCCTTTGAATCATTGGCTTTGGCACAACAAACTTAGTGATCCCAGTTAAGCGGAACTCATTGACCATGGAAAGCTTCGTAATCAATGTCGATGGACAAGAAGTGATCTTGACTTTGGCCAACAAATCACGACTTGGACAAGACACCAATATAGAACAAAGCTCTCGTGATTCAAACACATCCTCGATGGACAAAGGCCTTGACTTTGGCCAACAAGCCAATGCCAGTTTTGGATCTTGAGTAAGAATCACTCAATGGAAGGAAAAACGCTTAATATTTTGTAAGGGTTTTTCGCGTGAAAATTGGAAACCAAATTATTATCTTTGTTAAGGTCTCATCATCATCATAAACCCTTAAACATGCATTCTAAACACATAATAAAGCACGTATAATAAAATAATAATGATATGCGGATGGATACTTTACACATTGATCCTAGATCAAATCTCTCCATTTCTTCTCTCCTGCTAGTACAAGTATTTACTTGTACCCGTTACACTACACTTCTAAAGAAATCTCATTTACATTGAGGGGAATAGGTGAGAAGAGAATACAAAGAATAAGGAGATAATAAGGCTGGACAAGTAGGTCCAATTTAATAAATCAAATTTATTACAACAATTTCTAAAATTGCCCCACCCATATTATATCCATCCGATATACATTATTCATGCATCCCAAGCATGCTGTCAATCAATCTAATCAAATTAATTAATATGATAATTAATGACCATCCAACGTTCAAACAATGATTTAATTTTGCGCGAGTCAAACTCGTTTTTGCGAATAAGTACTCAAAGTACGAATTCTAGAATCATATTAAACTACAACATTAAATCCAATTTAAAATGTATTTAATACTAATTCACTTATTTAATTCCAAATTAACACTACACTTTATAAAAAACCTTTGCGATTTATATTCCAAATCTAATCGTTACGGGTCGCAAAGCTCGATTAACGTCCAACGTCAATTTAATTAAAGTCCAATGGGCTTTCAATTAATTTCTTAAGGCGTAGACTTTTGGTCAACTCGGGTCAAACCCAATGATAAAAGTCCAATCCGGGAATTACCCCATAAGCCTAGAAATCAATTTAGGCCCATTAGGCCCAATTAAATACTTAAAGGTCCATTAGTCGCATTTGGGTTTTATGGAAGCGGTTTTGGGCCTAATTGGATCCAACAAATTTTGCCTAAACCCAACTTAGTACAACCAAGCCCAATAAGCCCAATAACAACATACAAGCCTAAATCCAATTTTAAGCCCAATTTAATTAAACCATAAAAATCCAATTTCATAATTTAATTAAACAAAGTGCATTACATAATTAATTACCCAATTAACATTTCTAAAACATCAATTAGCCTAATTAATCATGCTCAACAACAACAAAACATGTCCAACACATTTCATCAAAAATCAAACCCATTTTGACATGCTTCAAGTCTCGGCCAAGATGGGATTTTATGTCCGATTCGGTTTCAATCCAATTAAATCCACAATCGACATTAAATGATCATTTCAAATCATTTCCAACTCATCCAATTGATCAAAAAACAAAAATTCCAAGACATTTAGGGCATAGTTCAATTCGGCCAAGCCTAATAATTTGGGCAAAAATGTTCCAAACATAATTTCTTGAAATTGATCCAATCAATCTTCAATTCAATATTATTTAAGCATATTTAAACATCCAATTTAATCAAATCATGCTCAAAATCAATTTACCCAATTTTAAATCAATTTACCCAATTTTAACCCTAAATTCAAGTTTCATGCTTTTAGAAGCTCTGATACCATTGTTGGAGTTCTACGGTCCCAATGATCGAATCAAAAGCATAAAAACACATGTGAATACAATCGAGAAAGTCGCGGAATACTTACATCGATCGGTTGAGTGACGCGGTGGACAACAAAAACTTTTTAAGCCTTTGAAGCCTTGGAAGCTCACGGTAGTCCACCATTTTTGTCCTCTAAGATTCGGCCATGGATGGGTGAATCAAGCTATAAGATTTCTTGTAAAAATCCATGCACACGAGTGGGATTCCCTTTCACCTTTGTATGTCTCTTTGAGTGCTAGCTCTTTTTAATTTTTGCAACAAAAACCAAGCTTTTCCCTACTCCATGCTCTCGGCCATGAGAGAAAAACAAGAAGAAAAGTGCCCACAATGGGCGTGAGATGTGAGAGAGAAGAAGAAGAAGTGTGTTGTGTATTTGAATTCTAAAAACAAGTTAAATGATATACCAAAACATAAAATAATGGTATTTGTCATTCAAGCTTTCAAAAAGCTTTCAAATCACTTCCATCAACTTACATCAAGTCACATCACTCATGAATAGTGACTGGTGTCAATCACTCAAAGTGAAAGACATCTATCACTTGATTTACGAATGATGTGACGCTAGATGTGACTTGAGATTTAACGCTTGATTTGACTTGCGTACCATACTCGAATTCGAAATGCGAATGCGCTCGCAAACAATCCCGGGCTCGGGTTCGTTAATTCCAAATTAACGAATTTTTCGTTGCGTCGTAATTAAATCTAATTTAATTAAATAATTATGTTAAGGATAATTACTATTCACGTCGCTAACGAATTAATTCTAAATTAATTCGTTCGCCCGAATTAAAATCTAATTTTAATTCCGTGTCGAAATCCAATTTCGTTTAATATATCGAATATATTAATTTATCGATTAATTCCAAATTAATCGTTCTCTCTCTTTAATTAATATTTTATCACAGATAAAATATCTCCGTAATTAATCTCAGATTAATTTTCTCTCTCTACTAATTAATCCCAGATTAATAAAGTGCGAGTCATACGTCATCGGTGAATCTTCGGGAAGCGACCCATGAGATCCTCGGATATGTTGGCAGTAAATTCAGTCGTCGGACTATCCGAACACGTACGTACCAAGTACTACGTTTTACCGATTTACATGATAAGTTTGGCTCTAGCAAAGCGTCATGCCTACCCAATTCTCCAGAAACATGCTTACAGGAATAAACAATCTATATCAGGCGTAGTATACGTGGTATCGTGTATGTCGATCCAGTATCGGATGTCACGTGCTATGATTAGGGCTGGAATTGTGTATGTCCCGTACGAAGCACATGTCAGATGTTTGGTAACTAGTCTCTATAATCGGATATACATGACCTAGTCATAATATCCCGATAGCTGCAGCATTTAAGAGTACTAATACTGTATCCTACATGACATCATCTCCACTATGACTGGAGTGATACTTCCGTCTTGACATCACACCCAATACACTACGATTCTCAATATACCCAGTAGAGGCGTACATAGAACCTGTTAAAGCCCTGGACGACCAAAACCAAAGCATATTGATTGTCGCAAGTATTAGCGGTGTAAGTCTCAGGTTAAGACCAAATACACCTACCCAGATTTCGGACTTCCATACACACATAGTCATACTAACAATGGAATTCCGAAGGGGTCTATCCAGAGAGAAGATGTTTTCCGTACCATCGGTAAAACACAACCTCCTATTACACTTGTATGAGTATCCAATACCCAAATATATGAGAACTATGCTGTTATGATCTCACATAATACACAAAAGTGTAATACTAGTCTTTTACGCATTTATCGATGTCTAATCTCGATAATACTCTGACTAGGGATATTTAATGATTATTCCTTCATGGACTGATACTGTCTCATATCATCTCAATCCACGAACTAATCATATGGACCTCATATCATTTATACATCTAGGTGATCTAATCACAAATGATAAGAGAGCAATCTCCTTTGTCAAATAGTTAATTTGTACAACAACACCATGATCTGTACAAATAGCGACGCTATGGGTCATAACTGTCCAATAATCTCCCACTTGGCCTATAGCCAGTCACTCGAGTGTCTAACACCCGAACTATGTACGGTTCGCTCAAATATTATGATCTTATCAAAATATTTGTTCCAAGAACACAATGCTTGCTTCAATCCATAAATGGATCGAATTAACTTGCAAACCTTGTTTACTTGTTTAGGTACGATAAAATCGTCAGGATGTTGTAAACATCCTCCAAAAAGTTTCCGTTTAAGGAAAACGATTTTTGATGTTCAGCTACCATATTTCATAAATGAAACATGCAGCATTAGCAAGTCTGTCCAGAAACTTATTGCTTAAGTATTTTCCACTACGGTCTAATCATGACGGTTTAATACTTTAGCCAGTCTGTCTATCTACTTCGTGTCGAAACTCTTTGAATTATTCAAAAGTTTTCGATTTATGTTTCATAAGAAACACATAACCATAACGCGATGCCACATCCGTAAAGTTTACGAAGTATTCATTTCCACCTCTAGCCTAGTTAGATATGGGCCCACTTTTGTCACTATGAACGATGGCTTACATATCAGTGACACTTATATTTTTACCAAGTAAAAAATATTTTAGGCACTTTGCCTAATGAACTAGATTCGTAGACATTATTTGAATAGAATCAAATCCGTCCTAGTATCTACTCTTCAAAAGTGTGGATATACGAGTCTTGTTTATTGTGACCCAGACAACGATGCCATAAATAAGTCTCATCTGATTAATTCAGCTTGAGCTATTTGTTTGTCATGTCATACATTTGAGATTCATTGATATTCAAAATATAAATAATGTTATTCACATCTAATGTGTTTATCTCAATATCATCTTTAAAAATAAACACTTTAGTGTTTTAGAATATAAAGGTATACCTGCAACGGGTTAAACTTAGATATAGAGATAATATTTCTAGTCAAACTAGTTACATTATAACAGTTTCATAATTTAAGTACACACCCGAATGATAGTTCCTAAACTAAGGGTTTTTACGGTAAAAACAGCGACTCTCGTCCCGTTTCTTATTCGCAGATCAATCTCAACTGAAGTTTGTATCCTGCTAATCAGCAGATTCCGCACATCAGTACATATCTTATGTAACACATCTAGTATCAAAAATCCAATTTTGAAACTAATAGCAAACATGTTTATGACAAACATACTTGAAGCCGGAGCCTTACCCCGTCTTCACTTCCTTCATGTCTGCCTTGTCCATACGGCAGTCACGCTTCCAGTGACCCCGTTTGCCACAGTTTAGGCAGACATATTGGGATATGTCCTTTGTCGTCCTAGAAGACTGTGATGATTTTGCCTTTGCCCTTTTCCACAACTCAGAAGCCTTCGGCCAAGCCTTGGCCTTCTAAATTTATTACAACAATTTTCAAAATTGCCCTCACTCATCTAATATCCATCCGATATGCATTATTCATACATCACATCCATGTATTCACACAAAGCATGTTATCAATTAATCTAATCCAATTAATTAATCTTTGATGAGTGATCATCCAATGTTCAAACAACGATTTGATTTGCGCGAGTCCAACTCGTTTAAGAATAAATACTCATAGTACGAATTCTTGAATTATATCGAACTACAATTTAAATCTAATTTAAATTATATTCAATACTAATTCTGTATTTAATTCCAAATTAAATAACTACACTTTTAAATGCGCCTTTACGACTTAGATTCTAAATCTAATCTTAATGGGTCTCAAAACACAATTAACATCCAATGTCAATTTAATTAAAGTCCAATGGGCTTTCAATTAATTTATAAGGCATGGGCTTTGGCAACCAAAGCCCAATAAGGAATCAACCTTTGCCAAAAATCAATTTAGGCCTTTTAAGCCCAATTAAAATTTTAAAAGGCCCATTCGTCATATTTGGACTTTGCGGAAATGGTTTTAGGCCTAATTGCATCCAACCAACTCTCCTAAACCATACTGGCCCAACCAAGCCCATTAAGCCCAAATACAATATTTTAGCCCAATTCCAAATTAAGCCCAACTAATTAAATTCTAAAATTCCAAATTTCACAATTCAATTAATTAAAGTGTATTAGCCATAATTAATTAGTTAAATTAATATTTCCAAAACACCAATTACACTAATTAATCATGCTTTCTAATTATCGATTCATGTCCAACATAATTGAAGCAAAATCAATTCCAACATGCTTCCAAGGCTCACGGCAATTAGGGACTTTAAATTCGATTTTGATTTTAATCCAATTAAATCATAAATCAATTTTTCCCAAGTCTTTCAACTAATCCAATGATTCAAAAAACAAAATCACCATGACTTTAGAGCATCTACACAATTCGGACAAGCCAAATATTTGGGGAAAAATTAATCCAATTCAATTTTCATCAAATTGATCATGCATAACTCTAAGTTATCATCATTCAAGCATACTCAATCAAACAATTTCATCAAATCATGCTCAAATCAATTTTACCCAAATTTAAAGTTGAGAACCCTAATTCCAATTTCATGCTTAATCATGACTCTGATACCATTGTTGGGTTTTCTAGGTCAAACCAAGATCTAATTAAGCGATAAAACATGTGAATACATCAAAATAAAGTAGCGAAAATACTCACTTTGATCGGCTTTTGGATGCGATGAACACAAAAATTCTTCCTTGAAGTTTTGACCAAGCCCTCCATTTGTGCTCCTTGTGTTGTCTTTAAGCTCCAAGCTTTGAGAATGGATTCCATGCTCATAGATGGGTTTCCCTATCACCTTTGTAAGACCCCTTTGGTGTGCTAGCACTTGGAAAGATTTGCCACAAATCTTCCTAAAGCTTCTTCTTGTTCTCGGCCAAGCCAAGAAATTAGAGAGAAAATGACACCAAGGCCGTGAGTTGGAGGAGAGAAGAAGATGAAGTCGTCAAGTGTGGTGTTTGATTTCAAAAATCAAATACATAATACATTTTCCAAAAATTGTATAAGGAATTTAAAGCCTTTCAACTACTTACATCAATCATAGATGACAAGTTGTCAATCACCAAAAAGGTGACAAGACTTCCATCACTTGAATGACTAATGATGTGACTCGTGATGTGACTTGTGGGCCCCACTTGATTCGAAATCCGAGTGGGCCCGCAAACACTCCCGGGCTCGGGTTTGCTAATTTCGAATTAACGAATTTTCCGTTACGACATAATTAAATCAAATTTAATTAAATAATTATGCCGATCAAAATTACTATTCACGTCGCTATCGAATTAATTCTAAATTAACTCGTTCGCCTGAATTAAAATATAATTTTAATTCCGCGTCGAAATCCAATTTCGTTTAATATATCGAATATATTATTTTATCGATTAATTCCAAATTAATCGTTCACTCTCTTTTATATGAATTTTATCCCAGATAAAATTCTCCGTAATTAATCATAGATTAATTTTCTCTCTCTTCTAATTAATCTCAGATTAATTATGTTCGAGTCATACGTCATCGGTGAATCTTCAGGAAGTGACCAATGAGATCCCTGAATATGTTGGCAGTAAATCCGGTCGTCGGACTGTCCGAATACGTACGTATCTAGTACTATATTTTTACCGATTTACATGACATGGTTGGCTTCTAGCAAAGCACCGTGCCTACCCAATTCTCCAGAAATATTCTTAAAGGAATATATAATCTGTATCAGGCGTAGTATACGTAGTATTACGTATTACGATCCAGTATCGGATGTCACGTGCTAGGCCTGGGGCTGGAATTGTGTCTGTCCCGTACAAAGCACATATCGAATCTCTGGTAACTAGTCTCTATAATTGGATAACTATGAAATTGTCTTATTATCCCGATAGTTGCAACATAAAAGAGTACCAGTTCTGTATCCTACGTGATCATCATCTCCACTATGACTGGAATGATACTTTCATCTTAACATCACACCCAATATACTACGATTCTCAATATACCCAGAAGAGGCGTACACAGAACCTGTTAAAGCCCTGGACGACCAAAAACAAAGTATATTGATTGTCGTAAATATTAGCGGTGCAAGTCTCAGGTTAAGACCAAATACACCTACCCTGAATCGGACTTCCATAGACACATAGTCATACTACCAATAGAATTCCGAGGGGTCTATCCAGAGCGAAGCTGTTTCTGTACCATCGGTAAAAACAACCTCCTGTTACACTTACATGAGTATCCAATACCCAAATATATGAGAAATCTGCCATTATGCTCCCACAACGCGCACAAGTGTAATACTAGTCTATTCCGCATTATCGATGTCCAATCTCGATAATACTACGACTAGGGATTATTTAATGATTAAACCTTCGTGGATTGATACTTCTCATATCATCTCAATCCGGAACTAATCATAAGGACTTTTATCATTTATGTATCTTGGTAATCCAATTACAAATGATAAAAGAGTAATTTCATTTGTCACATAGTTAATTTGTATAACAACATGTTCTGTACAAATAGTGATGCTATGGGTCATAATTGTCCAACAATCTCCCACTTGGCCTATAGCCAATCACTCAAGTGTCCTACACTTGAACTATGTACGGGTCGCTCAAACTTCTGCTGAGAAATAGTATCTTTCTTGGAAGATTTCCAGCTCACTGTTTCGTTATTCAAACTATATAGTACCCTTATTACGACTTACAATTATTTTTATCGGTATGAAAACTTACACCAGTGAACATAGTCACTTCAAGTTCTCCTTCTCCATGGTTTAAGAAAGCATCCTTAGTTTGGCTAAGATACTCGAGGATATCCTTAATTTCAATCCAGTGAGTATCACTAGGATTGACCTGATTGTGACTCCATATACTCAAAACATATAAGACATCAGGTTACGTACATATCTTTCAATGTACGAGTTCTCAGAGAGTTCCAACAACTTTTAAATCTATCCCAGTAGATCCTTATTCCTAGAATAAAGGTTGTCTCTCCCAAGTATTATATGGAGAATTTTTTATGAAAGCCAAGCTTTCACCGATTTTAATATGGGAATATCATTTCCAAGAAATGATATATCATCATTATTTCGGACAATCATTGTCAGTGCGCTCCCACTAACCTCCTTATATAGACAAGAATTATCTTCGTTTTGAATCAAATCATATACCATTATGATCTTATCAAAACGTTTGTTCCAAGAACACAATGCTTGCTTCAATCCATAAATGGATCGAATTAACTTGCAAACCTTGTTTGCTTATTTAGGTACGACAAAATCATCAGGATGTTGTAAACATCCTACAAAAGGTTTCCGTTTAAGGAAAACGATTTTTGACGTTCAGCTGTCATATTTCATAAATGAAACATGCAGCATTAGCAAGCATCATCCAAATGGATTTATCCATGGCAACGAGTAAAAGGTTTCGTCGTAATCGACACTATGTTGATAACGATACGTTTTCGCTACAAGCCTAGCTTTGCACATTTGTATGTTGCCATCGATGTATATCTTCCTTGAAGACTCATATAGTACCAATAGGCACAATGCCTTCCGGTACAACAACCAGTGTCCAAACTTAGTTGGTATACATGGAATCCATTTCGGATATCATGACACTTTGCCATAATAGGGAGTCGATACCTTGTATCACTTCCTTATACGTAGTCGGTTCGTCTTCCTCAATAAGATTGACATCTTCATGAGGTGAGATCAGAAACCCATACCTCCCAGGCTGTTTTCTGACTCTCTTCAACCTACGTGGTTCTGGTGTATTCGAAGATTATTGGTACAGTTTCATCTATGATGAACTGTTTGTGTTCCATTAAGGAATCGGTGTTTGGAACAGTATTACTTCGATTTTTTCATCGAGTTTTACTTTCCTCCCACTTAGCACTGCATATAGGTATTCCTCTTAGGAAAACTGCATGGTGAGCAACAATTAAATTGTTCTCTTGTGAGTTATATTCGTACTATACTTTAGTTACCCTATGATAACCCACAAATTAGACACTTATCTGATTTGGGTTTTTGTTTGGTATCATCCAAACATATGCCTAGCATTCCCAAATCATCAAGAATTAGAAAACCCAATTTCTTTCCTGTTCATATCTAATATGAAATCTGTCAAACATATTTTCGTGAAACCTTATTCAAAATAAGTGTTGCACTGTTAAATACGTATCCCTCGAAGGAAAATGGTAGCTCAGAGCGACTTATGATTAACCTTACTATGTCCAACAAGTTCGGTTTCTCTGTTCGGACACACCATCAGGATTGAGGTGTTCCGTAAAGAGTATATTATGAAAGAATACTATACTCTTTCAATTAGTCGAGAAACTTATTACTTAAGTATTTTCCACTACGGTCTAATCGTGACGGTTTAATACTTTAGCTAGTCTGTCTATCTACTTCGTGTTGAAACTCTTTGAATTACTCAAAAGTTTCTGATTTATATTTCATAAGAAACACATAACAATAACGGGATGCCACATCCATAAAGTTTACGAAGTATTCATTTCCACCTCTAGCCTAGCTAGATATGGGCCCACTTTTTTCACTATGAACAAGAGATTACAGATCAGTGACACTTATACTTTTACCAAGTAAAAGATATTTTAGGCATTTTGCCTAATGAACTGATTCATAGACATTATTTGAATAGAATCAAATTCATCCTAGTATCAACTCTTCAAAAGTGTGGATATACGAGTCTTGTTTATGGTGTCCCAGACAATGATGCCATAAATAAGTCTCATCTGATTAATTCAGTTTGAGCTATTTGTTTGTCATGTCATACATTTGAGATTCATTCATATTCAAAATATAAATACTGTTATTCACATCTAATGTGTTTATCTTAATATCATATTTATAAAATAAAACACTTTAGTGTTTTAGAATATAAAGGTATACCCGCAACGGGTTAAACTTAGATATAGAGATAATGTTTCTAGTCAAACTAGTTACATTATAACAGTTTCCTAATTTAAGTACACACCCGAAGGGTAGTTCCTAAACTTAGAATTTCTACGGTTAAAACAGCGACTCTCGTCTCATTTCTTATTTGCAGATCAATCTCAACTGAAGTTTGTATCCTGCAAATCAGCAGATTCCGCACATCAGTACAAATCTTATGTACCACATCTAGTATCAAAAACCAATTTTGAAACTAATAGCGAACATGTTTATGACAAACAGACTTGAAGTCGGAGCCTTGCCCCGTCTTCACTTCCTTCATGTCTGCTTTTTGTATACGACAGTCACGCTTCCAGTGACCCTGTTTGTCACAGTTTAGGCAGACATATTGGGATATGTCATTTGTCTTCCTAGAAGACTGTGATGATTTTGCCTTTGCCCTTTTCCACAACTCAGAAGCCTTCGGCCAAGCCTTGGCTTTCTGGGATGTCGAAGTAAAATGTGCCTTGCGCTTTTTTCCCTTTTGAAAACTTTGGCTTTGTCTGCTTGAGCATAGCCATTAAATCTCCAAGAGTTTTCTATTGCATTTAGTACTTCTAAGATCTAAGTATAGATCTATGAAGATCTTTCAATTTCAACATCATGGTTTAAGGATTTAATCTTTAATTCTGACGAAGAAATTAAGGAATCATTGCGGTAAGCATAACAGATTGAGCACTAAAGTTATCATCACATGAATCTTCCAAAGATCATGCTATATTATTTGCTTAACTCCGGGCTTAGGCCTAAGATGTCATTTTATCAAATAAAGTAACTTTTTGGTTCCCAGGGCTATCCTGAGGTACTATTCCCAATCTGAAAATTAGAGCCGTTTGAAAAACATTTTCACCCATGATTATGTTTTAAACGCTAATCTTTCAATTATATTGATTGGTATAGTCCAACTATCCAATCAACGATTTCAGGTACTATTGAATATAATGATTACTATAGTCTAACTATATAATCAACTATAATTTGATTGGTAAAATTCAAATATATTGATTACTATAATCCATTTATATAGTCAACTATAAATTGAAGTAGTTTGAATACAGTCCAACTCCAACTGTTTAATTTAAAACAACTATTAAATATTAGTCCAACTAATATATTAATAAAATAATGACGAAAAATGAAATGAGCGCGTATTGGCAAGTATCTAAACGAAATTACAAATTTAATACTTGCCTCCCACTATTTTTCGGCGAGCCTCTAACCCTCTGTTGAGTACTCGGGAAACCTAGTTTCCTAGTGGGCTATGATCCCGTTAAATAACACACAATCTTGACTTTGGCCAACAAATTGTATGATACTTAACTAGGTAGATCTCTAAGATTAATTGGATCTCATCCAATTCCTAGATCCAGTAAGTGGACCTCCAAGTCCGAAACATATATACAATATATATGCCAATATATCCAATATATTTTCCTAACCTTTTTTCTCTGAATCAACTAAGACTTGGCTTTGGCTTTGGCACAACAAACTTAATGATTCTAGTTAAGCGTGACCTATTGACTTTGGAAAGCTTCGTAATCGATGTCGATGGACAATAAGTGATCTTGACTTTGGCCAACAAATCACAACTTGGACAAGACACGCGATATGGAACAAAGCCTTCATGATTCAAACACATCCGCGATGGACAAAGGTCTTGACTTTGGCCAACAAACCAGTGCCAATCTTGGATCTTGAGAATAAATCACTCAATGGAAGGAAAACACTTAATATTTATTAAGGGTTTTTCGCGTAATTGGCAACCAATTAATTATCTTTGATTAGGTCTCATCATACACCCTTAAACATGCATTCTAAAAGCATAATAAGGCACGATAAATAAATTAATAATGATATGCAGATGGATATATAAAACATTTTATTCCTGGAACAAATCTCTCCATTTCCTCTCTCCCGCTAGCACTATTCATATTTCTACCCAATTACATAACACTTTTAAAGAAACCTCATTTACATTGAGGGGAATAGGTGAGAAGAGAAATACAAAGAATCAAGAGGTAATAGGCTGGACACGCAGGTCCAATTTAATAAATTCAAAATTTATTACAACAATTTTCAAAATTGCCCTCACCCATCTAATATCCATCCGATATGCATTATTCATACATCACATCCATGTATTCACACAAAACATGTTATCAATCAATCTAATCCAATTAATTAATCTTTGATGAGTGATCATCCAATGTTCAAACAACGATTTGATTTGCGCGAGTCCAACTCATTTAAGAATAAGTACTCAAAGTATGAATTCTTGAATTATATCAAACTATAATTTAAATCTAATTTAAATTATATTCAATACTAATTCTGTATTTAGTTCCAAATTAAATAACTAAACTTTTAAATGCGCCTTTACGACTTAAATTATAAATCTAATCTTAATGGGTCTCAAAGCCCAATTAACATCCAATGTTAATTTAATTAAAGTCCAATAGACTTTCAATTAATTTATAAGCATGGGCTTTGGCAACCAACCTTTGCCAAAAATCAATTTAGGCCCATTAGGCCCAATTAAAATTTTAAAAGGCCCATTCATCATATTTGGACTTTGCGGAAATGGTTTTAGGCCCAATTGAATCTAACCAATTCTCGTAAACCATACTTGGCCCAACCAAGCTTATTAAGCCCAAATACAATATTTTAGCCCAATTCCAAATTTCACAATTCAATTAATTAAAGTGTATTAGCCATAAATAATTAGTTAAATTAATATTTCCAAAACACCAATCACACTAATTAATCATGCTTTCTAATTATCAATTCATGTCCAACATAATTGAAGCAAAATCAATTCCAACACACAAGTGTTGGATACTTATGCAAGTGTGATAAGAGGTTCTATTAGCCGTTGGACCGAGAACAGCTTCGCTCTGGATAGACCCATCAGAATCCCATTGGTAGTATGACTATGTGTCTATGAGAATCTGAATCAGGGTAGGTGTATGTGGTCTTAACCTGAGACTTGCATCGCTAATTCTTGCGATAATCAATCCGGAGCTTTAACAGGTTCTGTGTATGCCTCTTCTAGGTTTACCGAGAATCGTAGTGTATTGGGTCTGATGTCAAGATGGAAATATCACTTCAGTCATATGGAGATGATGATCACACAGGGTTACGGAACTAGTAGTCTTAAATACTGCAGCTATCGGGATAGTATTACTAGGTCATGATTATCCTATTACAGATACTAGTTGCTAGTGATGCGATATATGCTTCGTACGGGGTAAACACAATTCCAGCCCTACGCCTAGCATGTGACATCCGATACTGGATTGTATTACACAATACAATGTATACTACGCCTGATACAAATTATATATTCCTTGTTGAATATTTCTGGAGAATTGGGTAGGCACGATACTTTGCTAGAAGCCAACCATGTCTTGTAAATCGGTGAGAATGTGGTATGGGATACGCCGTATTCGGATAGTCCGACAACCGTATTTACTGTCAACATATCCAGAGATCTCTTTGGTCGCTTTCCAAAGATTTACCGATGACATTTGACTCGAACAAAATTAATTTGGGATTAATTATGCGAGAGAAAATTAATCTGGGATTAATTACGGCAAGAATTAATATGGGATTAATTATCAGAGAGAAAATTAATTTGGGATTAATTGTATCAAGAATTAATCTGGGATTAATTCCTGTAAAAGAGAGAAAGCGATTAATTTGGAATTAATCAGCAAAATAAATTTAATAGTTAAATTGGATTTTTCTATTTAATTTATTTAATTGGTCTAAAATAATATATCGGATATATTAATTGAAATTAGATTTCAATACGGAATTAAAATTGGATTTTAATTCAAGCGAACGAATTAATTCGTAATCCACTTTCGTAATAATTTTGGTAGGCATTATTATTTAATTAAATTGGATTTAATTACGTCATGATGAAAAATTCGTTTAATCGGATTGAACAAACCCCGACCCAAAGTGTGTTGTGGAAAACTCAAATTTGGAGTTTGAAAGTGATGGGACCCACTTTACTTGCATCACATGTCACTATTCATGATGGGTGTAGTTGGCTAATTAATATTGGACTTTAAATACAACACACCAACCAACTTTTGTAACTACTATTCATTTTCTCGCTTTCCTCCAAATCTCACCATGGCCAAATTCTTCACTCTTGGAGGGGAAGAATTTTGCTTCATTTTTGACAAAGCTAGCACTTTAATAAGTCAAACAATGTGATAGGGAAACTCACCATTGAGTTTGGAATTCAAAATAAAAGCTTGGAGCTTCTACATGCAAAGAAAGATTTGATTTTTCTAAGCCGATTAATGTAAGTTATTCCACAAACTGTCTTGATAAATTCACACACAAATCATGATTTAGAGATACTTGGCATGTCTAGGACACTAACATGTATCTATATCTCTGGATTAATCCGGATACCTATAACAGGGGGGATTATATGTATGCAGTGACCTCGACCTGTATGATTTAGTGAGTTTATCTGTGCTCGTCATAATTTACAGGTGGGTGAATTATGGACACAAAATTTTATTTCGTGACAGATATGTCTGAATCTAGAGAGTCCCACTAATGAAATATACTGGTAGAGTAATAGGGTAACTGTTATGAATAATACTGATTATTTATAACTCGCTTAATGCTTAAACGAAAAATACATGCAATCAGGACCTAATGGTCATTTCCAAATTAATGTGTATTTATATTTAATATTTGATATTATTAAATATATTAATTAAATATCAATTTGTGATATTTAAAATTATATCATGAATATATGTATTTGAGATATTTAATGTAAATATAATACATATATTTAAGATATTTATATTTATTAATTAATTATTTAATTATTAAATAATTAAATTAATTAATAAAATAAATATCTTTATGCCATGATTTGTTTGGAAATGGCAAATTATCATTGGCACACATTTTAGTTAACTTTATTAAAAATAAATGTTGTCTTTCATTTTGTTAAAATGTGGACCAATTATAATTGAACAAAAATAAATAATTGTTGTTTATTTTTTAAGCCAAAAATTCGGCCAAGTGGGGAAATACACAAAATTGGTTTTGTTTCTTTTTTCCAACACTTATACAAGTTAAACAAAAATTACAAAAGTGAGTTGAGAGCATTTGGTTTGAAAAGAAAGGAAATCAAAGCAAAATTAGGATTTTGTAAGTTATTTCACTTATTTTTCTACATGAAAAATGTTTCAATTTTTCTTAGCTTCAATTGTGTTGTTAAGATCATGCCTATACTCTTTTAGTTTGTAATTAAATTTGTTCGATGCTTGTTGGATGTGTTCATGCATGTATAATTAATTTATTTGCTTATTAATGTAATTAAGCTTAATAAATTAATTAAAAAAATTAAAGTTGTCATTCTAGAGTTAATTAGCCATTCATAATTAGCTTAGAATTGTTCTTGATTAATTTCATGATTAAGATTAAAGTATTGAATTTTGTCAATTTAATGTAACACTCAAATTTTGTGGCTTTTCATATATATGTTATAATTTGATGTATGTCAAATTTATGAATAATTGGATTTGATCTTGATGTGTTTTGAACATATTGGGCCAAATTATAATTAATAAGAAATTTAGGCTGTTTTGGTAATTAAAGGAAGAATTGGGCAGTTTGCGCAAATCTAGAAAAGTTACTTTTTTTTTGGCAAAATTGTAAAAATTATTTTGGGATTGATTTCGAATCAATTAAATATGTAATTGACATATTTAAAAACTAAAATAATTAATTTGTAATAGTTTAGGGTCATTTTATAATTAAAAGAAATATGATTTCTTGGGTTAAGATTTCATAATATAAGTATTGGTTAATTAAATAAATAAGTTTATTTAATTATTCCAAGAAAAATTTTTTGAAATCGGAAAAATCGTTTTTTCGTGTTCCACTGTGCTGACCCTGTAATTCCTTATAAAACCCCAACAAAATAGTATCAAAGCGAGTCTGATTCTGAAACCCCGATATATGAGTATGCCTTTAAAATTCAATATTAACTTTAATCTTGTCTTTAATGCATGCATGTGTTTATTTGATTTGATTAAATAAATTAAAAACATATTTAGCGGAAAATCCCAATTTAAAATAAGGTTTATAATTTAATATGTATTTGATGCATATTAATCGGTTCGTCTTGTCAATACCAGTTATCGATAAATTTTATGCGACTATATCCGAGAACGTGCCAAAGCTGTGAGTATATGGCCGGGATAAATTTTATTTGTATCAGATATATTTGATACTCGGTGAATTCAAGCGAAAGCGGAATTCTGAACGTGCCAAAGCTGTCAGGGTTTCGCAATTATCTTGAATTCATCATTGACAAATTTGACCTTGGTACGCCTCCTTGTGAACGTGCCAAAGCTATCTGTAAGTGTACGAAAGTGTACTTAAAACAGTGCTAACTCAGTTTTATTATCATATGTTTTAATCTTAAATAGAATCATTTTGTGTTTTGTCAATCAGAAGCAATGGATCAAGGAGAATGGAGCAATTGAACATGTTTCAGAGCCTAACAGATGTATCGGATGCACGCGGGAGCATCAGCCGCTCAATGAATTTAAAAAGGCTATAACTTTTGATCTAGAAAGCGTTATGAGACCTATAATATATCGATTTACATGTACTCGAGGAGATCTAGTTTTTTTAGTCAATGTAAAGACGCTGGCACGTCGCGGCGCGAAACCACGATTCCAGGTTGCTGTTTGTGCATTTTTTTTAATGTAATTTAGGGTTGAAGGACTTTTCTATATAAATCCAACTTCATACTAAACCCTAGGGGGGAGAAAAATCAGAGAGAAATAGAGGAGAAACACACAAAAAGAGCCAAAAATACAATTCATATAGAGGAAGAATGAAGAACTTCAAGGAAATCATGACGTCTCTCCAATCTATTCAGGCTTCTCTTTCTTCCATGGAGAACTAATCTCCTAGGCAAAACTAATGATGAACTCTTTTATTTTAATTTCTATATTTATGTTGTTGATTTTTTAAGAACCTTTTAACGTTTAATATAATTGATGGTTGTTATTTTTAATATCTTTCGATTCTTGAATCCAGAAACTATGTTTTGTCAAACTCCCATATAGATCCAGTCATGCTTCTTCTATGTGTGATTTGCGAACTTAGTTATGACTGGTAAAAGTCGTTTTATGTGTTGGTCTTGTGCTGTAGTATTTTCTGAGGGTATATTGTCGACATTTTTGTGTGCTGTTAACATAGAGAAAATAACCATTGATTAACTTAGAATTTACTATGAGTAGAATTGAATATTTTCCGATTGTTGGTTTGGCATGTGAAACCTTCAATTGAGTAATAACAGGAATCAATAACTGAATATATGAATTTGACATAAGAGGGATTCTCGATGCATTGCCATATCTCTCTACTGATAAAATCCTGCAAACTTTTCTATAGTTTTTATTTTAATTATCAATTCTATCGTCTTATTTATTAAGTTACTGCTAACATTTTTGTTTGAGTAAATTAGTTCCTATAACCATCTCTCTGAGGAATCGACACCCCAGGTATACTGCGATAACCGCAAGTTATTTTTGGGAGTAATCAAAATTTGGCGTCATTGCCGAGGAGATGGTTTACAAGCAAAAGGAACATGTTTTTCTTGTTAAAAAACGAAGCGATAACTTCGTTTCAATTTTTTTATTTATTTTATTTACTATTTTCTTATTTAGTTTATTTACTTATTTAATTTATTTTAATTCTTTTTAGGTCTTGTTTAATTTTATTTTAATTAATTATTTTTATTTTTGTTTCTAGTCTTTTGTTTACTTAATTATTAATTTTATTTCAGTTTCTATTTTAGTTTAGATTTCAATTTTTAGTTTATCTTTTTATTTTTATTTTTATTTTTATTTTATTTTTCACTTGTTTCCCTTATTATTTGAGCTTCAATTACATGTATAGACGTAGGGATAGTTTTGATAGATTTGTTAGGGCTGAAGAAGAAGACTCGGACTCTGACCACATATTTGAAAATTTTTTTACCACACATCTGCGTCTAGTGCATATAATATGAGTGAATACGATAGACCACATAGGAGGACTCTTGAAGAGTACCTCCACCCAGCTCGCACAGCTACACCATCACGCATAATGTTTCCTTTAATACACCACACATAGACTTTAGGCCTGCAATGATACAGTATCTTCCAACTTTTCATGGTTTAGAGAGAAAAAATCCTTATGTGCATATTAGAGAGTTTGAAGTGGTAATAGCAACCTTCTATGATCGGTTTGGAACCACTGACATAATTAGACTTAAGTTCTTCCCTTTTGTTCTTAAGGATAGAGCTAAGGGATGATTGTATTCTTTAAGACCGCGATCAATAGGATCATGGGGTGAGATGACCCTTGCATTTTTTGACAAATACTTCCATACCATAAGACTAATGCCTTGAAAAGACAAATCTCCACCTTCTCCCAGAGAGACAGTGAGACTCTTTATCAAATGGGGGAAGGTATAAGGAGTTGTTAGCTAGTTGCCCTTACCAGGGATATGAGATTTGGCGCTTAGTAAGTTATTTTTATGATGGACTGGCCCCTAGGGAGTGCCAATTCATTGAGATAATATGCAATGATGAGTTCATCCGAAAGTACCCTGATGAGGCGTTCGAGTACTTAGATGACCTAGTGAAGAAATCTCATACATGGACTATACCAAATGCCTTGGATAACACTGATATAACACACAATTCTTCTAGCAAAACCTACACCACTTTAGGGAAGAGGATAGTCTTAAGACACTGGTTGAGATATTAACTAGACAGATAGGAGCCTTACAAGCCGGAGATAGCAAGACCATACATTCAGTCAGCCACCTAGAACCCCAAGAGTGTCCAGTATATGATGAGATGCGAGGGACATATAAAGAACAATGCTATGTATTATGGACATATCAAAAGCCCTTCACACCCTACTTAGACACCTATAATCCTAGTTGGAGGAACCATCCCAACCTTAGTTGGAAGCAGAAGTCTCATCAGCTGAGTCAAACACCAACACCTAGAGGTTATAGTGTTCATCAGTATCACACACCTACCGTTCCTAGGAATTCTTTAGAGGGTACTATGCAAGCATTCATAGAAGCTCAGAAAGCAACTGTAGTGGCCTAAAAATCATTTGTGGAGACCCATAGTAAAACAAACCAAATGATTGAGTCATTGATAGCTCAAGTAGCTGAAGACCATAAAGAGATTATGAGTCAAATCTCTAAATTGACTAATGTACTGAGTGTGTAAGAACAAGTAGAATTCCCATCTCATACTCAACCAAATCCACAAAGGCAACACATGGCACAGGCTGATCATGAGATATCCAGTATAAGAGGTGTTAATTCCATAATCACTTGGAGTAGTAACGAGGTAGGAGTGCAGCACATGCCCAACACTGTAGGTGACCCTAAGGACAATAGTGCTAACACATCTCAGGAAGAACAAATGCCACATTTCCCAATTAGAGTACCTTTTCCTCAAGCACTTAACATTTTTCATGTTGAAAAACAATCACAGGTTGAGGATGAGTGTCATTACTCATACATGCTAGAAACAGTACTGCCGGAAACATCGTCTCTACAACCTGAATCAAATCCTCCTAAATGAAACTGGTCCCAAACCCGAAAAAAAAAAGGAGGAAAATAAGAGTTAATGCTCAATTAAAGATGATACATGTGATGTTTAAAAGGAGATTGAGCAAATTTTTCCTTACGAGGAGCCTTAAATTTCAATAATCTCCGAACCCAGGAAAATCCATGGATAAACTGCCATAACTAGTCAAAAATCCTATCTCATACCTTCATCAGTACGCTAGGTGGAAACCACTATGATAACCTGAGTGGTTACGTCTGGCTGAAAACGTTTAACTTAAAGCTAGCGGGGAGGCAACCATTGCATATGTATTTTATTTTTATTTATTTTATATATTATTTTTTATTTAGTTTTATATTATTGTGTGCTAACTACATGTTTATTTTTTCTGTTTGCATGAGTGTTTATGCAGGAGTTAGCACAACCTACATAGCCACACAACTAAAGTCTCACCAGCAAAAACCTGATCAACTCCGCGCCTGGTGTTGTGGTTCCTTAACCCTTTTTTTATATTTATCTTATATTGAGGACAATGTAAGTTTTAAGTGTGGGGTGTATGCATGCGCATGATAATGCCTGTCATAAATATATTTTATTCTATTTCAAAAAATAATTGTTTTGTTTTATTTTTAGTCTTTGATTGTTAAACATAAGTCCAATAATGATATTGTTTGTTTTAGGATGAAATCTTAGAAACAATAAGTTCTTTAATGCACTTTTATCTGATGCTTTGAGTAGTTTATCTATGTTAGACTCATAAGCACTTAATTATAGGTTCTTAGCAGTAAAAGCCTGAGTAGTTAGCAAGATAACCAGTTGAAGAAATTGCATGTCGATGAATGACCATTTGTTTAGATTTCTATCCTGATTTGCTTGTGTTATGATGTGTGGTATGATTAAAAATAAAAGAAAAAGTCTTTAAAGATAAAAAATAAACCACCTATAACCGATAAGCGTGAAGCTACCCATAAGCGAGTATTAGGACCACCATGAGGAGAAATGCTACTTTAAAGGGTAGGTATGTTGGGAAAAGAAAATAAAAAATTCAAAAAGAAAAGAAAAAAAAAGGAGACAAGAAAAGAAAAAGAAAAAATCATACCATATTGAGCACAAAAAAGCAATTACAGAGCTTAATTGAGATATCTAGGTTGGTTTGACCCATCGATCCCAATTTTAAACGAAATCATTGAGTTGGATTACCTAGGAATCAAGCTGTGAATAAACCTTTACACACACACACTGTGAGTATGGCTTAGATGATTTATTCAAGGTCTTGGATTTGAGTTACGTTGAGTACTTTGAAGGTTCTCTCGTTTCATTACTAGGAATTCTTTGAGGAAAAAATTATGTGAAACTATTGGGACTATTTAATTTTTTTTGTATGATTTTGTGTTTTGAATGACGTTTGTGGGTGTCGTTACTGTAAGCCCTCACGAGACTATAACTCGTCCACTAGGGACACCTAGGGGTTTAAAGGCTTGTTGCATATGCTAGATGCAATCATGATCCCTATGAAAGTAGCTTAGGTAGTTTTTATTTTATTTTACGCTTGAATTGCTAGAGACTAGCAATAAGCTGGTTGAGGGTTGTGATAAGTGCAACAAAGTGTATTGAGAACACTGCTAATTCAACTTTATTACCATATGTTTTAATCTTAATTAGAGTCATTTTGTGCTTTGTTAATATGAAGCAATGGATCAAGGAGAATGGAGAAATTGAATATTTTTCAGAGCCTAACAGACGTATCGGACGCAAGCGGGAGCATCAGCCGTGCACTGAATTTAAAAAGGCTATAACTTTTGATCTATAAAGAGTTACAAGACTCATAATATATCGATTTACATGTACTCGAGGAGATCTAGTCAATTATAGTCACTGCAAAGCCGCTGGCACATCGCGACGTGAAACAGAGATTCCAGGATGCTGTTTGAGTCTTTTTTTTAATGTAATTTAGTTTTCTATATAAATCCAACTTCGTCCTAAACCCTAGATTGGGAGAAAAATCAGAGAGAAACAGAGGAGAAACACATTAAAAGAGCCAAAAACACAATTCATGAAGAGGAAAAATGAAGAACTTCAAGGAAATCATGACGTCTCTCCAATCTATTCAGGCCGCATCTCTTTCTTCCATGGAGAACTAATCTCTTAGGTAAAGCTAAGGATGAACTCTTGTATTTTAATTTCTATATTTATGTTGTTGATTTCTTAAGAACCTTTTAAGGTTTAATATAATTGATGGTTGTTATTTTTTATTATCTTTCGATTCTTGAATCCATAAATTATGTTTTGTCAAACTCTCATATAGATCCAGTCATGCTTCTTCTATGTGTGATTTGAGAACTTAGTTGTGACTAGTAAAAGTTATTTTATGTGTTGGTCTTCTGTTGCAGTATTACCTGAGGGTGTATTATTGACGTTAGATAACTTGTAACGATGACTTTTGTATGTTATTAACATAGAGAAAATAACCATTGATTAACTTAGAATTTAATAGGAGTAGAATTGAATATTTTCCAATTGTTGGTTTGGGATGTGAAACCTTCAATTGAGTAATAACAGAAATCAATAACTGAATATATGAATTTGACACAAGAGGGTCTTTACTGATAAAATCCTGTAAACTTTTCTATAGTTTTTATTTTAACTATCAATTCTATCATTTTATTTATTTAAATTACTGCTAACGTTTTGTTTGAGTAAATTAGTTCCTGTAACCATCTTTATGAGGAATTGACACCCCAACTATACTGCGATAATCGTAAGTTATTTTGGGCGTAATCACTGTCATAACGAGAAAAGACAAGGACCGAAAACCCAAGAGTCACTATTGAGTGATCGAAAATATTTTGTCTACCAAAATGAATATACGTAGGTGAGAACTTGCCAAAGCTGTGAGCTGAAATATATTCATGGGATCCACCTTTCACTGTTATGTTATGATTTGATTATCACATATTTTGTATTCTGTTTAGGGATTACAATATTGAATAAAATAGTGGGAGGGGCATTTTTAGATTAAAAATCCATGATCTAGTTAATGCTTTATGATATATTATGAAACTATTATAATCTTTTATCTGCTTATATGCTTACCGTTGATTCACTGTCTATTTGATATATTTGCAATAGCCAATCCTTTTGCTTGTATGCTTGATACGAACAAGCTAAAAGGCGCTAAGAACTTTACAGATTGGGATATAGACTTGAGGATTGTCCTTAATTTCGAGAATCTGGGGAATATTTTGGAAGGTCCATTACCGCTTGCTATATCACCAGATGCATCTCCTGAAGAGCATGAGACTTTCCAGTGATGGAAGGATGATGATTTAAGGGTTAAATCATTCATCTTGAATTCTCTTTCTTCTCAGCTTAAGAAGACTTTTTTTTTTGTGATGCATGATGCTTATAGCATGGTGACATAACTTCGTGAATCGGTCATGAACCAAGAACAGGTCGTGGCTTATAGAATTTCGATGGAATTGTTCCATTCTAAACCTTAAAAGGGGCAGGCTATGAGCCCGTATATGCTTCACTTGATCGATTTGATCGAGCAACTGAGGCGACTGGATTTCCCTCTCAATGAAACTCTTGGTCGTAGTGTAATTCTCGGTTCGCTCCCGACTTCATATCCCCAGTTCGTCATGTACTTCAACATGAATGGGGTTCACTATTCTTACCGTGAGTTGCATAGGATGCTTCTCACAGCAGAGGAAGATTTAAGCAAAAGAGTTCCAACTCGCCTTTCGAAAGTCACTTCACTTTTCGCTTCTTCCCAATCCAAGTTCAAGGGGAAGAAGAAAAAAAGGAAAGAAAAATAAGAGTTTCAATATTCCTCTGCAAGGTAAGACGACGAAGCCCAAGAGAGCTTCTGAAGATAAGTGCCACCACTTCTAGAAAGTCGAGCACTGGAAACGAAACTGCCTACACTATCTTGCGCAACTTAGGAAGGAAAGGGCATCGACATCAGGTAGTTTTATTTTTCCTATTATCAATATCTCATTGGATTGTGAAGCTATGACATCTAATTGGATTTTGGATTCTGCTTGTCCGATTAACATTTACAATATATTACAGGTGCTGACGAGAAATAGTCGACTGAAATCTAGGGAGATACAGTTGCGATTCAGGAGTGGCGACTCTTTGGATGCAGTTGTAGTGGGCATATGTGAGATTCCCTTACCTAGTATGAGACTTTTATTAAATGACTGTCATTTTGTGCCAGGATGTGTGGCAAATATTATGTCTCTTTTGTATTAGATACTGAAGGTTATAATGTAAATATTAAGAATAGTTATTTATATTTATATGATAGTAGTAATATTCAGATCCTTTATTGTCCAAATGAGCATGGTCATTACATATTGTGCACCTCACAAGATATCTTTAATACTGTAATGAATAAATGTAAACAATCTGATATAAATCATACTGAACTCTGGCACATGAGGTTAGGTCATATAGGCGTGAAATGCTTAACCCAATTGGTTAAGAATGGTTTGATACATTATCTCACCATTGAACCTTATCCAACTTGCGAATCTTGTATTCGGAGTAAAATGACCAAAACCCAATTTTCGGGTGTTGGACACCGAGCCACTGACTTGTTAGAACACATATATTCTGATGTATGTGGTCCCTTAATTCAAACTGCTTACATTGGTTTTTCTTTCTTCATCACCTTTACCGATGATTTTTCACAGTATGGTTATGTCTATTTGATGAGACATAAATCGGAAACCTTTGAAAAGTTCAAAGAATTCCGAAATGAAGTTGAAAAACAAATTGGTCAATATATTAAATGTCTTCGATCTGATCGAGGCGGTGAATATATGAGTGGAGAGTTAACTAATTATTTAAAGGAGAATGGGATTCTCACTCAATATACTCCTCCCGGTACTCTAAAACATAATATAGTGTCAGAGAGGAGAAATCAGACTTTATTAGATATGATTCGATCGATGTTGAGTTATACAGATTTACCCTATTACTTATGGGGTTATGCTCTTTTAAATACTGCACATCTTTTGAAAAAGATTCATTCCAATGCTGTTCCTACGACTCCATATGAGATATGGACTGGTAGGAAATTAAATCTTAGTTATATTAAGATTTGAGGGTGTCATGCTTATGTTAGGATGGCTCAGCATGATAAGCTTTTGCCTCGATGGCAGAAGTTTAGGTTTGTTGTGTTGGACAGTTATGACCCATAGCGTCACTATTTGTACAGATCATGCTGTTGTTGTACAAATTAACTATGTGACAAAGAAGATTGCACTCTTATCATTTGTGATTAGATCACCAAGATATATAAATGATGAGAGGTCCTTATGATTTGTTCCTTGATTGAGAATGATATGAGACAGTATCAATCAACGAAGGATAAATCATTAAATATCCCTAGTCAGAGTATTATCGAGATTGGACATCGATAAATACGTAAAAGACTAGTATTGCACTTGTGCGCGTTGTGAGGGCACAACGGCATAGTTCTCATATATTTAAGTATTTGATACTTATGCAAGTGCGATAGGAGGTTGTGTTTCACCGATGGTACGGGAAACAGCTTCGCTCTGGATAGACCCCCTCAGAATCCCATTGGTAGTTTGACTATGTGTCTATGGGAATCCGACATCAGGGTAGGTGTATTTGGTCTTAACCTGAGACTTGCACCGCTAATACTTACGACAATCAATATACTTTGGTTGAGGTCGTCCAGGGCTTTAACCGGTTCTGCGTACGCCGATACTGGGTATATTGAGAATCGTAGAGTATTGGGTGTGATGTCAAGACGGAAGTATCACTCCAGTCATAGTGGAGATGATGTCACACATGATACGGTATTAGTGCTCTTAAGTGCTGCGCGGCCATCGGGATATTATGACTAGGTCATTTATATCCGATAATAGAGACTAGTTACCAGACGTCTGATATGTGCTTCATACGGGGCAGACACAACTCCAGCCCCAGGCCTAGCACGTGACCATCCGATACTGGACCGATATGCACTATACGATGTATACTACGCTTGATATAGATCACATATTCCTGTAAGGATATTTCCGGAGAATTGGGAAGGCATGGCGCTTTGCTATAAGCCAACATTGTCTTGTGAATCGGTAAAACGTAGTATTTGGTACGTACGTGTTCGGATAGTCCGACGACCGTATTTACTACCAATATATCTGGAGATCTCATGGGTCGCTTCCCAATGATTCACCAATGATGTATGACTCGCACTTTAATTAATCTGGGATTAATTCGTTAAGAGAGAAAATTAATCTAGGATTAATTTCGGAGATATTTTATCTAGGATAAAATATCAATAAAAGAGAGATAACGATTAATTTGGAATTAATCGATAAATTAATATATTGATATATTAAACGAAATTGGATTTCGACGCGGAATTAAAATTAGATTTTAATTTGGGCGAACGAATTAATTTAGAATTAATTCGTTAGCGACGTGAATAGTGAATTCGCTAGGCGTAATCATTTAATTACGACGCGACGGATAAATCGTTAATTTGGAATTAACGAACCCGAGCCCGAGATTATTTGCAAGCGCATTCGCATTTCGAATTTGAGTATGGCACGCAAGTCAAATCAAGCGTCAAATCATTAGTCGCATCAAGCGTTAAATCGCTAGTCGTTTCAAGCGTCAAATCACTTGTCACTTTGAGTGATGTGACTTGAAAACTTGAAAGACATGACATGACTTGATGGATTTGTGATGTTGGAGTGTGGAACACTCAACTTTATTACATTTGATTTATTTTGACTTTTTTGAAAGTTAAATTAATTGGTAAATCATTTAATATTTTTGGAAAATATATAAAGGATTTCTTTTACCACTTTTGTAATAATCCAACACAAAATACATCTCTCTTTCCTCTCCATTACCTCACGCCCAAGGGGCTGTTCACAGTCCAGAAATGGCGTGAACCAGTGAGCTTTTTGGGCCAATTTTGTGGCAAATTTGGCAAGTGCTAGCACACCGAGAGTTATACGAAGGTGTTAGGGAAACTCACCCACGAGACGAGAATCAAACGACGAAGTCTCGGAGCTCAAATCTTGGATTCTTGAAGACTCAAAACTGATTTTTTGAGCAGTGGACTGCAGTGTTTGGGCGCCACTTTGAAGGACCAAAACTTGAAGTTTTGTTCGTCATTTCGTCTCAACCGATCAATGTAAGTATTCCGCAACTTCTTTGATATGTATTTCACACATCTTCATGCTTGTTTGATGATCTTGGGACCTAGATTTAAACCAACATGTTGGATATCCTTCAAATACGAAAGGATATTTATTCTATGATACCGAGCATCGAAATATATTCATAGCTCGCTTCACAAAATTTCTAGAAATAGAATGTTTGGCTGAAGGTAGTGATCATAGACACGTTGAACTTGATGAAGTACAATCTGGAACCAACGAACTAATAGTGGAACCTATAGTTCAAGAAGATGGAGAACCATCAACACACACACTTCATAGGTCACAAAGGGTATCTAGACTTGTATTTGATACAAGAAAAGAGTCTCGATGCTCTCTTAGTAGAAAAGACTGATCCTTTTACCTATAGAGAATCGATGTTGGACATCGACTCCGTGAAGTGGCAAGATGCCATGAAATCCGATATGGACTCAATGCATGAGAATCAAGTTTGGAACTTGGTTCCGCTTCCCGAAGGAATTTTTCCTATTGGTTGTAAATGGATTTACAAGAGAAAACGAGGGCCCGATGGAAAGGTTGAAACCTTTAAGGCCCGACTAGTAGCTAAAGGTTACTCGCAGCGATCTAGTGTCGACTACGATGAAACCTTTTCTCCAGTTGCAAAGCTTAAGTCCATCAGGATTTTTTTGTCAATTGCCAAGTATCATGATTACGAGATTTGGCAAATGGATGTCAAACTGGCTTTTTTAAATGGATTTCTTGATGAAAAATCTATATGGAACAGCCGTAAGGTTTTGCATCCAGTGAGAACTCGGGCATAGTATGCAAGTTGAAGAAGTCTATTTATGGACTTAAACAGGCTTCACGAAGTTGGAATCTTCAATTCGACGAGATAATCAAATTGTCTAGTTTTCTCAAGAATTTGGAAGAATTTTGTGTGTATCAGAAGGCTAGTGGGAGTATAGTGGTATTTTTAATTCTTTATGCTGATGACATCCTTATCATTGGGAATGATATTGGGATGATGCAAGGCGTCAAAGCTTACATATGTAAGAATTTCTCCATGAATGACCTGGATGAAGCTTCTTATGTCTTAGGCATAAAACTATATAGAGATAGAGAAACGAAGCTTATTGGGTTATCCCAATCTACGTACATAGATAATATCTTAGAACGAAATTTTTGGTAACTGTAAGACAGCAAACATACCGTTCAGACATGGCTTACATCTTTCGAAAAAGATGTGTCCACAAACAGAAGATGAAAAGATTAAAATGTCTAATCAACCTTATGCTTCATATTTGGGCAGCATTATGTATTTCATGTTATGTACTAGGCCTGATATCAGCTTTGCAGTTAGTGTGACAAGCAGATATCAGTCCAATCTAGGAAATGACCACTAGATAGCCATTAAACATATCCTAAAGTATATTAAAGGTATTAAGGATAAGTTTATTACTTATGGAGGAAAAGAACTGCAAGTTAATGGGTATATGGATTCTGATTTCCAATCAGATCCTGATGATAGAAAGTCTACATCGGATCCTGATGATAGAAAGTCTACATCAGGATTCGTGTTTACCCGTAATGGTGGTACAGTTTGTTGGAAGAGTTCCAAACAGTGGTCGACAACTGATTCCACCACAGAGGTGGAATATATTGCAGCTTCTGAAGCTGCAAAGGAATCTGTTTGGGTTATGAAATTTATCATAGAATTGGGAGTAGTCCCAAGTATCGAGAATCCGATTCTGTTATACTGTGATAATACTGGAGCTATTGTACAAGCAAAAGAACCAAGGGCGCATCAGAAGCCGAAGCATGTGGAATGAAAGTACCATATCATTCGAGAGATTATGTCACGAGGGGACATTATCGTGTGCAAGGTACCGAGTGAAGATAATGTAGCAGACCCACTTAAGAAGGTCATACCTCCAAAGTTATTTGATAAACATGTGTAGTCAATGGGTATTAGATACAATCGATATTGGCACTAGAGCAAGTGGGAGATTTTGTTAGGGTTGGTGCTCTGAGCGCCAATTTTATTATGTTTTTCCTTGTAAATACTAATATAACGTTTTATTATGGATAAAACGAACAGTTTCGTTTATATAACTTCTTCTTTAATATGGTGAAGACGGAACCGACCTTACAATGATTAGTTATAATACTGTTACAAAAGCGTCGCAACTAACATTGAGTTGTATCATGACATTGTCTTTCTTAGAAAGTTCTCGGTCAAAGTTTACACTACTTGGTCAGTAAAGTAAACCTGTTGAGACTAGTACATATCGTATATGGGAATCTTAGATTCCGATGGTTTCTTAGTGAATCATGAGTCTTAGAGACTCGTATAGACGTGTAGGTGTTTATTATGGATAAATACTGAACGACTCACCGAAGATTCTTAATGGATGGTACACAACGTCAATAAGAATCTTCTCGGATTGAGTGAGCATAATGATTCTTTGACTTGAGATACCACTATGGATATCTGAGTTATCCTCCATATTTAGATGGCAGTCACGTCACCGATCTATTTAGATCGACCTCTGTCTATTCGTTACGTGTGAACTGATGATCAGGATATCCTGTGTGTATCAAGATAGGATCCGTCAGCTTTGTGTACAGAGCATAGATATTCAATATGGAATTAGCATTCTGTTAAATCTATGGGCCTGTGATACACTGTAGAAATTAGTTCTAAGTGTTTTTTGAAAGATTGCTAATGAAATCGTCGACGTGATTACATTTATAGAGATTTGACGTTTGTATCTATATCTGTAGATTAATCCGGATACCTGTAACGGAGGGATTATACGTATGCAATAACCTCGACCTGTATGATTCAGTGAGTTTATCCATGTTCGTCATAATTTACGGGTGGGTGAATTATGGACACAAAATTTGATTTCGTGATCAATATGCCTGAATCTATAGAGTCTCACTAATGAAATATACTCATATAGCACTAGGGAAACTATTATGATTAATACTGGTTATTTATAACTCGTTAAATGGTTAAATGAAAAATACATGCAATCAGGACCTAACGATAATTTCCGAATTATAGTGTATTTGTATTTAATATTTGATATTATTAAATATACATTAATTAAATATCAATTTGTGATATTTAAAATTATATCATGAGTATATGTATTTGAGATATTTAATGTAAATATAATACATATATTTAAGATATTTAAATTTATTAATTAATTATTTAATTGATAAATAATTAAATTAATTAATAAAATAAACATCTTTATGTCATGATTTGTTTGGAAATGGCAAATTATCATTGGCACACATTTTAGTTAACTTTATTAAAGATAAATATTGTCTTTAATTTTTTTAAAATGTGGACCAATTATAATTGAACAAAAATAAATAATTGTTGTTTATTTTTTAAGCCAAAAATCCGGCCAAGTGGGGAAATACATAAAAATTGTTTTTTTTTCTTTTTTCCAACACTTACACAAGTTAAACAAAAATTACAAAAGTGAGCTGAGAGCATTTGGTTTGAAAAGAAAGGGAAATCAAAGCAAAATAAGGATTTTGTAAGTTATTTCACTTCTTTTTCTACATGAAAAATATTTCAATATTTATTAGCTTCAATTTTGTTGTTAAGATCATGCCTCTACTCTTTTAGTTTGTAATTAAATTTGTTGGATGCTTGTTGTATGTGTTCATACATGTATAATTAATTTATTTGCTTATTAATGTAATTAAGCTTAATAAATTAATTAGAAAAATAAAGTTGTCATTCTAGAGTTAATTTGCCATTCATAATTAGCCTAGAAATGTTCTTGATTAATTTCATGATGGTGAGATTTAATTGCTGTGGTAATTTGAAGATTAAAGAATTGAATTTTATCAATTTAATGTAAATTGCCCAATTTGAGCAATTTGTGAAATTATGGTTCTTAACCCACTCAAATTTTGGGGCTTTTCATATATATATATATATATATATATATATTATAATTTGATGTATATTTCATGTATGTCAATTTTAGATTAATTGGATTTGATTTTGATGTGTTTTGAACAAATTGGGCCAAATTGAAATGAAAAAGAAATTTGGGCTGTTTCGGCAATTAAAGGGAAAACTGGGCAGTTTGCGCAAATCTGGAAAAGTTTCTGGTTTTGCTGTAAATTTGTAAAAATTATTTTGGGATTGATTTGGAATCAATTAAATATGTAATTTACATATTTAAAAACTGAAATAATTAATTTGCAGTAGTTTGGGGTAATTTTATAATTAAAAGAAATATGATTTCTTGGGTTAAGATTTCATAATTTAAGTGTTGGTTAATTAAATAAATAAGTTTATTTAATTGTTCTAAGAAAAAATTTTGAAATCGGAAAAATCGTTTTTCCGCGTTCCGCTGCTCTAACCCTGTAATTCATTATAAAACCCTAACAAGTTCTGTGTACATAGCATATGTAGTCCATTTATGATAAGCAATCATATAAAAACCATGTGCCCGTGGTACACTTTAGAAGTAAGTTCTAAGTGTTATTTTAGAGATTGCAAATAGAGACATCGACGGGTTATCCCTCTAGAGATTTGACGTTTACATCTATATCTCTGGTATATATCCGGATACCTTTGACTGATAAATTATACATATGTCATGACCTCGACCTATATGATTCAGTGAGTTTATCAGTGGTCGTCATAATTTACAGGTGGGTAAATTATTGACAGGAAATTAGATTTCGTGACGGATATGCCTAAATCTAGAGATTCACACTAGTGAAATATACTCGTAGAGCACTACAGCAACTTTTATGAATAATACTAATTATTTATAAGTCGTTTAAAGATTAAACGAAAAATACATGCGAAAGGACCTAATAGTCATTTCCTAATTTTTGTTTATTTGAATTTAATGATAAATTTTATTAAAGACACATTTATTAAATGTCAAATTGTGATATTTGACATATATGATAAATATATATGTATTTGGATATTTAAAATAAATATTATATATATATTTAAGATATTTATATTTAAATAATTATTTAATTATTTAATTGTTAAATAATTAAATTAATTAAAAATATAAATATCTTAAGTTTTGATATTTTAGGAAATGACTTGAGTTGCTTTTGTTGACTTGTTGAATAATTCATTAAAGTTGTAATGATCAAGTTAGCAACTTGATAAAGCAAAAATTAAATGAAACAAAAATAATATTTTGATATTATTTTGTATACCCCATTCGGCCAAGGGCTTTATGGAGCAATTATATATTGTTTTGTTTCATATCATTAGGTTAAGTGTTCATAAGTCACAAAAATAAACACAAAAGAGTTGAGAGAAAAGTTTGAAAACAAAAAATGAAAGCTTGGAAAATCTTTGTTTTTGTAAGTTTTTCTTTAAAGCCTTCAACATACAAAATGTTTCTAACATGCTTAGCTTAAATATGTGTTGATAGAATGTTATCTCTACACTTATAGTTTGTGTTTTAATTGGTTGTGAACTTGTTTGAAAGATATATGCATGTATAGTTTCCAAGTGAGCTTGAAATGGTTTCATAAGCTCTCCTTTGATTATTTGATAATCAAGTTGTCATTCTAGAGTTGCTAAGCCACTAATTGATGACCTAGAATTATTCTTGAGTTTTTTCATGATGGTGAGACTTGTTTGGTGTGGTAATGTTTGAATTAAAGTGATGAATTTAAAAGATTTGGTAATATTTATCAATTTGAAAATTATAAAATTAGGGTTCTTAACCCTTTCCAAAATTGGGGATTTTCATATATGTGATGTATTATGGTGCTTATATGATGCATATAAATTTTTTGGTTGATTGGATTTGATCTTGGCATGTTTTGAACATAAAAGGACTAAATTATAAAAAACTGAAAATGTTGGGGTTGTTCGGCAATTTGGCAAAAATTGGGGATTTAGTTGCAATCTGATTTTGATGTGTTGGACATGTTGGAAATCATTTTAGAAATGATTTAGAATCATCCAAAATTGTAGTTGATAATTTTTGGACTAAAATGATCAATTTGCAAAGTTGTGGGGCAATTCGGTAGTTACAAAAAAATTTGATTTCTTGTGTCATTTTTCAGAATTTAATAAATGGATAATTGATTAATAATTTTATTTAATTGATCCAAGAAAAATTTTGAATTGTAAAATTTTGATTTTCCGCGATTCCGCTACATTTCCAGATTTTCGGCATAAAACCCCCAAAATGATATCAGAACGAGTCTTATTCTGGCCACCCTAATATAATTATGCCTTTTAAATTCAATATTTAATTTAATATTTACTTGATGCAAGCATGTGTATATTTAATTTGATTGAATAAAGTATAAAACATCTTTTGGAGAAAATCACTAATTAATAAGGTTTATGTTAATTATATATTTGATGCATATTACATGGTCTGTCTTGTCAATACGGTTTATGGGTACTTTTCTGTGACTACATCCGTGATCATGCCAAAATTTTAAGGGTGTAGCCGATAGAAATTTATAATGCCGGATGTGTATCAAATACTAGATAAATTCAAGCAAAACGGAATCCTGAACGTGCCAAAGCTGTTAGGGTTATGCAAGTAGCTTGAGTTTATCATTGACGAGTTTAACCTTGGTACGTTTCTTTGTGAACGTGTCAAAGCTGTCACAACGAGAAATGACCAGGACCGGAAACCCCGGAGTCACTATTGAGTGATTGACAAAGAGTTGTCTACCTGATGAATATACGTAGGTGAGACCATGCCAAAGCTGTGAGCTGGAATATATTCATAGGATCCACCTATCACTATTTGTATTTAATTTAATTATTAAATTTTTGTATTATGTTTGGGGATTACAGTATTGCATGATTTAGTGGGAGAGACATTTTTAGATTAAAAATCAATGATCTAGTTAATATTTTTGATATTATATGAAACTGATTTATTTCTGCTCACTGTTTTTTGTGATCTATATGATATATTTATGATGGTGGCACAATCGACTAATCCATTTGCGCGTATATTGGATACAAACAAACTTAAAGGCGCTGAGAACTTCGCCGAATGAGATTTGGATTTAAGGATTGTCCTTGATTCCGAGAAGTTGGGATATGTACTTGAGGGACCGTTGCCCCTTAATGTGTCTGATGATGCAACACCGGAAGAACACCAAGTTTTCCAAGCTTGGAAAGATGATGATTTAAAAGTTAAATCATACACCTTAAGTTCACTAGAACCGGGACTCAAGAAAAAATACTATGGCATGATAGATGCGTATAGTATGATGATGCGATTAAGAGAATCGTTCATGAACCAAGAACAAAGTGTTGTTCATAAAGTTACGATGGAACTATTCCATGTGCGATTGGACGAGGCGCAAGCTGTGAGCTCGCATGTTCTTCACATGATCGATTTGATCGATCAACTGAGCCAATATAATCTCCCTCTGAATGACATTCTTGGTATGAGTGCCATTCTTGGTTCGCTCCTAGCTTTATATCGCCAATTCATGATGTATTTCAACATGAATGTGATTATCTATTCCTACCATGAACTGCATAAGATGCTGATCACGACGGAAGATGACCTAATGAAGAGAGTACCGACTCGCCCTCCGAAAGAGTACCGACTCGCCCTCCGAAACCTACTTCACTTTATGCTTTTTCCCTAACCTAGTTAAAAGGAAAGAAGACCAAAGCAAAGAAGAAGAAGTGTTTCGATTCTCAACCGCAGGGAAATATAACAAAGCCCAAGAGGGCTTCTGACGACAAATGCTATCACTGCAGCAAAGTCGGGCACATGAAAAAGAACTGTTCTGACTACATTGCCCAGATAATGAGAGAGCATTTACATCAGGTACATTTATTTTTCCAATTATTCATATCTCACTGGCATGTGAAGCTGTTACATCCAGCTGAATTTTGGATTCTGCTTTTCTTGTTCACATTTACAAGTTGTTGAAGGTGCTGAAGGAAAGTAAGAAACTGAAGCTTGGGGAGATGCAGTTGCGCTTTGGGAGTAGAGAATCTTTGGATGTAGTTGCAGTGGGAGTATGTGAGATCAATTTTCTGAATGAGAGCCTTTTGTTGTATGATTTCTATGTTGTACCAGGATGTGTAGCAAATTTTATATCTCTTTTTGTATTAGATACATAAGGTTATCGTATTAATATTAAGAACTCTTCTTTATATTTATATGATAAATGTAATATTCAGATCCTTTGTTGTCTAAATGAGCATGGTCATTACACATTGCATACTTCTAAAGATATTTTGAATACTGGGAATTATAAATGTAGTTTACTTGTTGTTAATAATAATGAACTTTGGCATATGCGGCTAGGTCATATAGGCGTTAAATGCCTTACTCAATTGATTAGGAATGGTTTCATACCAGATCTCACCATTGAACCCTATCCAACTTGTGAATTGTGTATTCAGGGTAAGATGATCAAAGCCCCATTTTCTGGTGTTGGACACCGCGCCACTAACTTACCGGAACTCGTACATTCTGATGTATATGGTCCATTAAGTCAGACTGCTCACAGTTTTTATTCGTATTTTGTTACCTTTACCGATGATCTGTAACGGTACAGTTATGTCTATCTGATGCGACATAAATCAGAAACCTTTGACAAGTTCAAAAAGTTCCGAAATGAAGTATAAAAACAAACTGGTCAATATATTAAAAGCCTTCGATCTGATTGAGGCGGTGAATATATGAGTAGTGAGTTCATGAATTATATGAAGGAGAATGAGATTCTCGCTCAATATACTCCTCCAGGTACTCCACAGCACAATGGAGTGTCTGAGAGGAGAAATCAGACTTTATTGGATATGGTCCGATCAATGTTGAGTTTTACAGGTTTGCCCCATTACTTATGAGGCTACTCTCTTTTAACAACAACACATCTTTTGAATAAGATTCCTTCAAAAGCTGCTTCTACGACTCTGTATGAGATATGGACTGGTAGCAGATCAAATCTTAGTTAAATTAAGGTTTGGGGTTGTCCTGCCTATGTCAGGATGACTCAGCAAGATAAGCTTTCGCCTCGAGGGTAAAAGTTTAGGTTTGTTGGATATTCTTTGAATACGAAAGGATATCTGTTCTATGATACTAAGCATCAAAATGTGTTCGTTTTTCGCTTCGTAAAATTTCTAGAAGTAGAATTTTTGTCAGAATGTGGTAATCATAGACATGTTGAACTTGATGAAGTCTAACATTAAAACAACGAACCAACGAAGGATCCTGAAGTGCAAGTAGATGAAGAACCTTCAATAGACACACTCCGTAGGTCACAAAGAGTATCTAGACCTCCTGAACGCTTGTATTTGATACAAGAAAAGAGTCTCGATGTTCTCTTAGTTGAAGAGACTGATCCTTTTACCTATAGAGAATCGATGTTGGACATCGACTCCGTGAAATTGCAAAGTTCCATGAAATCCGAGTTAGACTCAATGCATGAGAATCAAGTTTGGGACTTGGTTCCGCTTCCCGAAGGAATTGTTCATATCGATTGTAAATGGGTTTACAAAAGAAAATACGGGCCTGATGGAAAGGTTGAAACCTTTAAGGCCCGACTGGTAGCAAAAGGTTACACGCAGTGACCTGGCGTCGACTACGATGAAACTTTTTCAGTAGTAGCAATGCTTAAGTCTATTAGGATTTTGCTTTCTATAGCTGCTTATCATGACACTACGAGATTTGGCAAATGGATGTAAAAAAGGCTTTTCTAAATGGATTTCTTGATAAAGAAATATTTATGGAATAGACGAAAGGTTTTATGTCCAAAGAAAACTCGGGTATGGTATGTAAGCTTTAGAAGTCCATTTATGGACTTAAATCTTCGATTCGACGAGATTATTAGATCGTCTGGTTTTCTCAAGAATTCGAAAGAATCATGTGTGTATCAGAAGTCCAGTGGGAGCATAGTTGTATTTTTATTCCTCTTTGTTGATGACATCCTAATCATTGGGAATAATTTAGGGATGATTCAAGGTGTCAAAGCTTACCTGTGTAAGAATTTCTCCATGAAGGACCTGGGTGAAGCTTCATATGTTTTAGGCATAAAACTCTATAGAGATAGAGAAAGGAAGCTGATTGGGTTATCCTGATCAACGTACATAGATAAGAGCATGAAACGGTATAATTTTGTAACTGTAAGACGAAAAATATACCGTTCAGACATGAGATTTATCTTTCAAAGAAGATGAGTACACAAATAGAAGATGAGAAGGTTAGAATGTATAACCAACCTTATGCTTCATGTTTGGGTAGCATAATGTATACCATGTTATGTACAAGGCCTGATATCAGTTTCGTTGTTAGCATAACTAGTAGATATCAGTCCAGTCCAGGAAATGACCATTGGATGGCCATTAAACATATCCTGAAGTATCTTAAAGGTACTAAGGATAAGTTGAAAATTTTATAGGAAGTGAACTGCAAGTTAATGGGTATACGGATTCCGACTTCCAATCGGATCCCGATGATAGAAAGTCTACATCTGGATTCGTCTTTACCCTTAACGAAGGTGCAGTTTGCTGGAAGAGTTCCAAACAGGGGTCAATAGTAGATTCCTCCACATAGGCAGAATACATTGCAGCTTCTGAAACTGTAAAGGAAGCTGTATGGATTATGAACTTTATAACAAAATTGGGAGTTGTCCCAATTACCGAGAATATGATTCCGTTATACTGTGATAATACTGGAGCCATTACGCAAGCAAAGGAACCGATGGCGTCAGAATTCGAAGCATGTGGAACGGAAGTAACACATCATTCGACAGATTATGTCACGAGGGGATATTATCGTGTGCAAGGTACCGAGTGAAGATAATGTAGCAAACCCGTTTACGAAGGTCATACCTCTGAAGTTATTTGATAAACATGTAGAGAAAATGGGTATTAGATACAATCGATATTGGTACTAGAGCAAGTGAGAGATTTTATTGGGGTTGGTACTCAGAGCGCCAATTCCTCGTTGTATTTCCTTGTAAATACTATTGTAAACGTTTTATTATGAATAAAATGAGCAGTTTCTATAATATAATATATCTTCTTATATGGTAAAGACGTAATGGACCTTAAAATGATTAGTCATGATACATTTGCAAAAGCGTCGCAATTGACATTGAGTTGTATCATGACGTTGTCATTCTCAGACAGTTCCTGGTCAAAGTTTACACTACTTGGTCAGTAAAATAAACCCGTTGAGACCGGTACATGTTGTATACTAGAATATATGATTCCAATGGTTTCTCAATGAACCATGAGTCTTGAAGACTCGTATAGACGTATAGGTGTTTATAGCGGATAAAAACTGAACGACTCACCAAAGATTCTTAATGGATGGTACACCAACGTCAATAAGAATCTCCTCAGGTTGAGTATCATTTGTGATTCTTCGACTTGAGATACCATTTTGGGCACATAAGACATCTTCCACACTTAGATAGCAGTCACGTCACCGATCTATTTAGATCGGACCTCCGCCTGTTCGTTGGGTATGTATAGATCCTCAAGGTGTCCTCTGTATGTCGAGATAGGATCCGTCAGTTATGTGTACAGAGCATAGGTAGTCCATTTATGATTACCAATCAGATAAAAACCGTGGGCCCGTGGTACACTTTAGAAGTCAGTTCTAAGTGTTCTTTTAGAGATTACTAATAGAGACGTCGACGGGATTGTCCCTATAGAGATTTGAATTTACATGTATATCTCTGGGATATATCCAGATACCTGTGACGGAGGAAATATACATATGTCATGACCTCGACCTGTATGATTTAGCGAGTTTATCTGTGGTCGTCATAATTTACTGGTGGGTAAATTATGGATAGGAAATTGGATTTCATTACTGATATACCTGAATCTAGAGAGTCTCACTGGTGAAATATACTCGTAGAGCACTATGGAAATTTTTATGAATAATACTCATTATTTATAAGTCGTTTAAAGGTTAAACGAAAAATACATGCGAAATGACCTAATAGTCATTTCCTAATTTTTGTGTATTTGAATTTAATGATATATTTTATTAAATACACATTTATTAAATGTCGAATTGTGATATTTGACATATATCATAAATATATATGTATTTGGATATTTAAAGTAAATATTTGTATTTAAATAATTATTTAATAATTAAATTAATTAAAAATATAAATATCTTAAGTTTTGATATTTTAGGAAATGACTTGAGTTGCTTTTGTTGACTTGTTGAATAATTCATTAAAGTTGTAATGATCAAGTTAGCAAGTTGATAAAGCAAAAATTAAATGAAACAAAAATAATATCTAGATATTATTTTGTATACACCATTCAGCCAAGGGTTTTTTGGAGCAAGTATATATTATTTTGTTTCATTTCATTAGGTTAAGTGTTCATAAGTCACAAAAACAAACACAAAGAGTTGAGATAAAAGTTTGAAGACAAAAAGGAAAGCTTGGAAAATCTTTATTTTTGTAAGTTTTTCTTTAAAACCTTCAACATAGAAAATATTTCTAACATGCTTAGATTCAATATGTATTGCTAGGATGTTGTCTCTACACTTATAGTTTGTGTTTTAATTGGTTGTGAACTTGTTTGAAAGATGTATGTATGCATGGTTTCCAAGTGAGCTTGAAATATTTTCATAAGCTCTCCTTTGATTATTTGATAATCAAGTTGCCATTCTAGAGTTACTAAGCTACTCATTGATGACCTAGAATTGTTCTCGAGTTGTTTCATGATGGTTAGACTTGTTTGGTGTGGTAAAGTTTGAATTAAAGTGATGGATTTAAAAGATTTGGTAATATTTGTCAATTTGAAGAAATTGTAAAATTAGGGTTCTTAACCCTTTCCAAATTTGGGGCTTTTTCATATATGTGATGTATTACGGTGTGTATATGATGCATATAAATTTTTGAGTTGATTGGATTTGATCTTGGTATGTTTTGAATATAAAATGACTAAATTGTAAAAAAAATAAAAATTATTGGGGCTTTTCGGCAATTAGGAACAAATTGGGGATTTAGTTGCAATCTGATTTTGATGTGTTGGACATGTTGGAAATCATTTTAGAAAAGATTTACAATCATCCAAAATTTTATTTTACAATTTTTGACTAAAATGATCAATTTGCAAAGTTATGGGGTAATTCGGTAATTATCAAAAAAATTTGATTTCTTGTGTAATTTTTCAAATTTAATAATTAGATAATTAAATAAATAAGTTTATTTAATTGATTCAAGAAAAATTTTGAAATCGAAAAATTTTGATTTTCAGCGATTCCGCTGCGTTACAGGATTTTTGCCATAAAACTCCTACAGCTATATTAATATACATCATCAATGTAAACCTCTAATCTCATAAATCTTAATTTAGCTCAACATCTTAGATTTCCATAAATTTGGACATTTATCAATACAATTCCTAGTTCATTATCCACCGAGATGCAATCCCTAATATACTAATAACACTAGCATAACATCATATTATCAAAAACTTCACACTACAAGTTTTGGGTCAAGATTTCTTTTCCTCAACTCACTTGATTTCCTTCACCAATCAAGTCTTCTAAGCTTGCTATTCCTCTTCTTAGCTTGTTGTGAGTTGATTTGTATTTATTTCATCTTTAAATTTGGTTGAGAACATGGTTCCCTCTTTCTCTCTTCCTTCTTCCCCCTCACGTTTTCTTCTTCTTTTCAAATTTAAGGGATGAACAAATAGTGCCCCTTATTTATACTAAGGGTTGATTTATTTGATGGTAAAAAAAAAAAATCATAAACTTTGAGAATTCTCTAAATTAGTATTCGGGTACTAATAATCCGAATTTTATTGAACTGCATTTTTGACCTTGTTCCGTTCCGAATTTAGGAAATCGTTCAACATGAAAGTCGTAGGTCTTGGTCTTAGATTTTTGGTGAATATAAAATTCATATAGATAGGAGATCATATGAAAATATTGCGGCCTAAATACTAAGGTTATGCAGAGTAGAATATAGAATACATTTCATATCGGGAATGCAATTGATTTATATCGTGGATCATACCACCCTAAACATAGTGATCGTCAGAATTACCGAGATTTATAAAACACTACAAGAAAATGGACCTTTAACTTCCAAACTTTTTTCGATGGTAATAAACCATTTAGTGTCGAATTTTAATTTCGACGCTAAAAGGTAAACCTTTCGCATTGTAGAACTTGTTTGACAGTAAAAGGTCGGTCTTTAGCGTCAAATTTAAGTTCGACGCTAAAAGATTGACCCTTTAGCGTCGAAATTAGATTCGACGCTAAAAGGTTGCACTTTTATCGTCGAAACTAAAATTCGACGCTAAAGGGTAGAACCTTTAGCGTGAATTTTAATTTCGACGCTAAATATAAAAATTTAAATATAATTTTACAAGATGAGGTTTTTTTAAATATTAAAAAATAAAAAAATAATATCATTTAGCAACAAAAAAATTAATTCAACGCTAAATCATAGACATTTAGCGTCAAATTGGTAAATTTAAAATTTTTAATTTCCCACCATCTAAAATTTGAATTTATCGCCTAATAAAATTAGATTTAATTTTTTTGACATTTAGCAATAAAATTTCGGCGTTAAAAAGTCAAAAATTTCGACACTAAATATCAAAATTTTGGCGGAAATAATTCCCGCTATTTGATGACCTTTAGTGAAGAAAGCCTATTTCGACGCTAAAGGTTATTTTTTTCCTATAAATTCATTTGCCCTTTCATTTTTTATATTTTCACTTTATTTCTCTCATACTCTTATTTCATCTCTAAAATTCTTTTTTCCTTGGGGATTTTGTTTCATTTTTTCTATTTTATATTAGCATCCAATGGTTTGTTTTTTTTAAGGGGAATATGAAGATGAAGAAATGGTGGAAATGAAGACTGTGAAGAAAATAAAAAACAATGAAAGTGAAGATTAAGAAAATATTTAGAAAATTATAGTTTATCATTTGTTTATCATTTTATGTTTTTTTGTTGTGATAAATTTTGTAATTTTATTTTTATATCAATAAAAATATATTTTCTCTAATTTGTTATAATAAATTTGTAATAATTTTTTATGATTTCTAAAAATTTAATTACTTTTGTAATGAAATTTAGTTTGAAATTAATTTGTAATGTCAATTTTATTATAAATAGTTTTTAAATAATATATAACAAATTTTTTATTTTATTTTTACTATTTTGATGTTTAGCATCGAAATATTTCATCAATAAAGGTTTTCTACGTTTTGACAAAATGTACTTTTAGCGTCGAAAATGATTTTCGACGCTAAAAATAAGTACTTTTAGCGATAAAATATTTCATCACTGAAGATATATTTTTAGCGTTGAAATTAGTTTTTGACGCTAAATAACTTTCTCGACCAAGCTTTCGTGTTAAAAGTTTCTTTCGACGCAGAAGAGTTTAACATTGATATTTTGACTTTTAACGACGAAATTTTTCGATGCTAAAGATTTATTTTCTTGTAGTGTAAAAGAAAATATTAAAAGAATAGATCTGTATATGCAAAACTAAGATTAATTGAGGATCCTTTTTGTCTCTAAACCAGTTTTTATTGTACCTGATAGCAAGTCAAATGAGTAAAATCAAACAAATGTTACTCATCTGCCAAGTGATGATACCATTTTATAGTGTTTTTACAATGAGTCTCATCCCATGTTTTGGAATTAATAACATTTTATACACTGGAGAGTGTATATAGTTAGGGGACAGTGAAAAAGAGAACCTGGAAAGAAGTAAAGAGAGTACAATTTTGAGTTCTATCAGGGCAAAGTTTTGGCCTACGCACAGTCGAGTTCCAAATCCAAATGGTATATATGTTTTCGGATACTTGCAGGCTTCAGCTATCCCATTTGCAAATCTTTCTGGCTTAAACTCATTGGCATCAGCACCCCAGGTTTCAGGATCGCGATGCAACTCAGGAATCAAGCTCCATATGTGCAGGCCCTTTGGCACAACCAAATCTCCTAGCTTAATATCTGCAAATACTTCCCTTGCCATTACCACAGAGGGCGCGTAAAGACGCAAGCTTTCGTGAACCACCATCATCAGCTGTACATTCAAAATAAAGAAAGCTGTTTGTAAACTACTCGATTAGATTAATGCAAATATGATGATCAAGCAAGATTATGATAAATCAAGTACCGTTTTCAACTGGCTAAGAGTATCCAGATCTAGCGAACGATGAGGCTGATCAGTAGCACAATCGCCTAAGAACTCAATAGCCTCAGCTCGAACACGTTCTTGCCATTCAGGATGTAATGCAAGAAGCATCAATGTCCAGCTGGCTGAAAGAGCTGTGGTTTCGTGGCCAGCGAAGTAGATGTTCTTGCAATTGTCCACTATAAACAGCTCTGTTTTATGTATATGTTGATGCAATTCATTATCAACAGCAGCACTTTCAAGTATCATCTGTAACAAGTCCTGGGAATTTTCTCCATCCTTTTGGCTCCCTTCTTGACGATCTTTGACTACCTTCAAAATCAATTCCCCCACCTCTTGCTTTAACCTCCATAACTCTCTATTGCTCTTTGTAGGAAGCCATCTACAAAGGCAATATATGGAATTTTGTTAACCTGCATTTTTAAACATGCATGTAATTATACTGTCAAAGAAGCGTGATAAAGCGTTTTGATAGTTCAACCCGCCCAAGTAACGTCCAAAATTTATTATCGATTACTAAGCGCCGCCTAAGCGACTATTTGCCCAAGCGGCACCTTTAACAGTATAGCGGAAGAGCTGTTATAAGTAAGTACCCGAAGTTGGGAAGTCCGAAAAGTAAACTAGGTTTGGACATGGCCTCTTGCATGACCCTCAACTTTGCAAAAATATTTTTTCCTTGAGCATAAGAGCTTCCAAAACAAGCTCTGGAGATGATATCAGCTGAAAGGCTTCTCAAATCTTGATCAACTATCAAGTCCAAAACTCCTTTGCTTTCTGTTAATAGGCTCTCCCAATTCCTTATCATTGCCATGGTACATTCTTCCATTAGTCCAATCATGCCCTAAAATGCAATTTAATTAACTGCCAAAATGAAATGCAAATAATCAATCTATTGCTTGAACGGGTAGCATGAAACTTTTGTATACCTTAACCTTATGGGGAAAGAACTCAGGAGCAATAAGTCTCCTCTGATGAGCCCATTGTTGTCCATTTGCTTTTATGATGCCATTGCCAAGCATAGGCTCCAGTGCCTTGCTAAGATATTCCGGTTTACCTAAATCCAACGACTTGTGGATCTTCAATTCCTTCATTAATTCCGGTTTTTTCACGTATAGGTGTTGTTGTCTCCCCGTTGAGAACATGTACATTCCACCTGTACGTACGTACACCGATACAATACAGTGTTAGATTAGAAATTAGGCAGTGAAGGTGTACATTTTTGCATTCTTATACAGGTCATTTGGTCCGTTTTGAGTTCTAATGAGTTTGGATGTTCGGCCCAGCCTGCACATTTTTGTTTCCTATGTTTATTATGGAAGGCCTCACTGCAAGATGCGCGAATCCAGTATAGATGGCAAAATGCATATCTTAATCCGGATCCACAAAAAAAAAAAAATATGTGCATCTCCGGATATCAGGTTTCGTTAAAAAAATCCAAATTTTTTATTTTTTTATTTTCAAATTATTTAATTTTAAATACTTCACAATAAAATGAAATAACATCTCTAACTAGCAATTTAATATCTAAAACAACATTTACAATTCAAAATCAATCTATATCTACGTATAAAATATAATAAAATCATAAAAAAAAAAAATTTCTTATTTTATCTCTTGATCTAGATTCCATATTCACTTAAATTCGGATTCCATATTCACTTGAATTCAGACCACCTGGATCTGGATCCATAAGGATCCTTAAAATACAAATCTGGTTCCGGACTACACCCGAATAATCTTATCATCCCTAGACTCGTGTCCTAGCATTTTAATTCATATAGGATTGAGTGTACATACGCGATACCATCAAGTTACAGTATCCTGATGTTACCTGTATGGCTCAAAGTGTCTGGATTCATTTTGCGCACATCACAGGAAGGCCTCGCACGTTAAAACTAATTAAAGAACAAAATCGTACGAATCGGGCCGGTTTAGATAATGCACCTTCAGACAATACTGTCTAACTTCAAATCAACATTTTAAAACAGATCACAAGCTACATAGCTACATCTAAGTAGTTAAATTATAGATAAAAAGTAAACTCCTCTCTCATTTAATAATGAGTGGAAATGTATATAATCTCATGAGATCTGATTGATTAGTTAAGTTAATTATGTTAAAAATTATGTAATTGATACCTTAATAAAAAAATTTTAAAAAAGATCCTTAGAAATGATAGTTTATGGACTTGTATCTTTTAACGCTATTACATTCTATTATCAATAAAATTTATATCGGAATGTATAAATATTTAAAGCATGTCATCCGGTGCCTCATTATATAGTCGGAAGTTACACCAAATAAATACGACCCATATGTCCCCAAATGGAGTGGCTTGGTGGTGTAGGGTTTACGATATCACCTTGACGTCATGAGTTCGAATCCAGAGAGTGCATTTCTTGTAAGAGTCTAGGACAGTTGGGATTTTATATGTTCCGCTTAAGTTCGGAAAATGTGGTTTGACGGTGATATTTCCAATGATTCCAAAAAAAAAAAAAAAAAAGAAGAAAGAGAGCCATATAAAAGTTTTCTTAGAAGCCACTTTGGGGACTTGAGATTGAAACTATATATAATCAATGATATCTTCACTTTATTAAATTAGAATGTCATGAAATAACACCAATTCTAACATATTATGATATTAATAGATTAAAAAAAAAAAAAAAAACCACAGTTTTTTCAATGTGATTTTTTTGTCTATTAGCCGGCATCGATGTCCTCGTCATTTGAGAATAATTATGCATATATGATCTAAAAGTCTTAATGAAAATTAAGGATAAACAAAAACGATTACCATAATCACGAGACCATTTCTGGAGATAAGGGAAGGCTGAGTGAACCCAGTCTTGGTGAGAGACAGAGGCTGATGATGAAGAATAAGGCTTCCTCGATGATTCGATATTTTGAATCTCCTTAACATTTCCGAAAAAGAAAGCTGGTTTCGGACCTCCAATGCCTTGTTTCGAAAGCACTGAACGAATCCTTTTGGGTTTCAGCAGCCACATGTTTATGAACATCAACAAGCTGCTGCTACATGTAACGATCAGCAACAGCGACCAACAATACATCTTCATCACCACACTTTCCATTTCTCTCTTTTCAGTATAATTAACTCTCTCTGCGGAGGCTTTCTATATATTTATATGCCGAGTCCGTTTACTTTCTCATATATATATATATATTTGATAATCTAGAGGTGGGTGCTAAGGGAGTAAAATAATAAATATTTTTACCAAATGTGTCTTTGTTCCGTTTGCCGCCCTGATTGATATTAAATAATAATATAATGTGTCTTTGCACCTGTAAATAAAATTCGAGTCAAAAATGAATTTGGTTCCAATCTTTGAAAGTAGTAATTCTTTAGTACTATCATTTTATTATTGACATGGTATACGTAATCAATAATTATATTATTGAAGGTGTTTTTCTAACACCTCATTCTTACGAGACTATTTGTCTTTATGGGTATTCGATAGAGGTGTCTAGAAGTTATTCTCCTGAACTGTCCAGCACTGTTCTATCCCCGTATGAAGTTTTACCCACATGAGTAGTTGTTGGGCATGTTTAACTCCCATCCTTGTGATCCGAAGATCTATTATGACATATTGAATGGTATTTGCCCTTATGTTGGCTCGAACCAAGTACCTAAGATCCTTATATAGTTTCTAAGTCATCATATGGTGCCAGCAAGAAATTTAATAAAATATCTGTGCACAAATACCTTTGTTGTGGTTAAAAAACTTCCTCTTTTATAATTGTAATTATGCACTAAGTAATCAAATTAACTTTCTTTTAAAGTTTTTTGAATATGATTTTCCAAAATAAATCTTTCTTGTAATTTTTCATTGGTTTATATAGTCTCATTTTTCCATTGTGAGTGGATGTTTCATTTCTCGCATTGACATTAATCCATCACTGAACTACTTTATGATACATGAAGTACACTTGTCATCAGACTGTTGGGGTAAATGCAGCGAAAGCATGTCGGACTGCAAATTCGACTTTTAAAATAATTTTCAGTTCGGATAAAATTAACTGGTATCATATATTTCTAATTTATCCAAATTTCGCCATAATCACTCATTAATATCAAATATTGAGAATGATTAAGCATAAAGACTTGGGATTAAAAAAAATTTGAAACATTTCGCGGTTACACATTAACCAATTTATTGGTTCACCAAACCGGAATAACTAGACAATCAGTTCAGCCGCAAAACCAGACCAGCGTACTGCTACAGTGAACCAATTATTGTAGCAATGGTTGACACTATAATTTTAATAAATTATCATTTTGCCCTTAGTGATATTTTTGTTGAAAATTCCCTAAATTGCTTTCGAAACAATTTCAAAAATTCCGAGAATTTTTCTACACCTCACATGCACTTGTATAGTTATTCGTGTATTGTAGCAGTAGCCAAATAACTATAATTTCTATAAATTATGATTTTGTCGCTAATGCGGTTTTTACAGGAAAATTCCCAAAACACTTCCGAAATGATTTTGAAAATTTTGAGAAATTATCCTACATATTATCACACTTCTCAATTTCACAAATTAAGTCATAATTGAATTAATTACACAATTCATCAAATTAATCACCTAATTAATTCAAAAACATGCAAATCTAAATTACTAATTACCAATTGAGAGTCGACCATCATAAAGTAACTCAAAAACAATAATAGGTCATCACGTAGTGGCATAAGCAACTCTAAAATGTCAATTTGGAGTCATACACCATTATTTGACCTAATTATACTAATTAGTCAAATTAATTTTACACATACATAATTAAGGTTTTAATCAAGGTTTCAACACATCATAAAAATTAAGTATAGAAGAAATAATTACAATATATTTAATTACGATAGAAGTTAAATGAAATAATTTCATAGAATCAAATTAGTTAGGGAATTACCTTAATTCCATTGCTTATTTGATGTTGTTTCCATTAATTATTCTATAACATTGTCTTTTAGTATTAAATTGATGACATATCATAAATCCTAATAAAATCTCAATATTTGCCCTCTTTTGTAGCCTTTGCGAAGTAAAAACAATGTCAAAATTTTTCACCTATGAATAATGATGAAAATTGCCTTTAAATAGATAAGAGAATGGTATTTTTGTCAATTACAGCATATGTAAATCTGATGGTCCAAAGCTTGCCAAATTCAAACACTTTAGATGATTAAGATTGAGACACATCATCATATTATCCATATAAGGTCTAGAAAAAGAGTATTCTATAATATTCTAATTTAATAAATAAATTTTAACTAATTAAATAATTATTTGTTATATGTGTCAAAATTCAGTTGGCTCTAATATGTATCTAATCAAATTATGTATCATATACATATACATATTAGATGCAAAATACCCAAGTATATACAAAGTTACGAATAATCTGTATTATTCATAATTAATTGTCATAATATTTTACGAGTTTATTTTATTAGTGAGACTCTTTAGGATCAGATTTATCTGTCATGAAATACATTACGTATCCATTATTTACCCACTCGTAAATTATGATAACCACGCTTAACTATACAAGTAGAGGTCTCGGTTTACCGTATAGTCCCTCCATCATTGGCTATCCAAATTATACCATAGATATAAATGAGAACGTCAAATCTACATAGTGTACAATGCATATATATATCGCGACATATTAATGATCTCTTAATCAACATTCGAAACCCATTTCCAGAATATACTACTGTCAAAGATTTAAATATCACAAAATAGATGTCTAAATCCCACATACGGGATTGATATATCCTTTTTAGATATATTGTAGGATATCAAGAACATCAATCCACACCCGACGAATAGGCAGAGGTCTGTTCTAGATAGATAGGTGACGTGACTGTTGTTAAAGTATGGAAGATCACTCATACATTCACATTGGTATCTCAAGTCAAATAACCATATATGCTACTCATCTCGGGAAGATGTCTATTGATGTTGATGTATCATCTATTAGTAATACTTTTAGTGAGTCATTTAGTGTTATCAAATCAATACGTACATGTTTATATAAGTCTCATGGTTCATTAAGATAAACTATCAGACCGACCTGTATCAGCAAATCTTGATCGGAACTTTATTTGAGAATGTACCACATATAGTGACAACTTCCAATATCAATCCCAAGCCTCGTTGTAACTATGTGGCTGTTGTATATTCTCTAGTCTTTGTCAAATATGTACATCACTAAGCCTCAATTAGTTTCGATCTAAACTGAATTAGATTGAATATGTACCTAAAAGACAAGAGGTTGTACCATTAAATTGATATTATTGTGAAAAAATCGATTGCTTATAGTCATAAACATGTCATAAATATGATATGGATTGACACTCATAACACCAACTCCAACACAAATATGCTGAAAAATATAGTTTTTCTGTGATTACACTTGTTATTATACATGCTAAACTAAGCTTACATGTTAAGTTAAGTGGATTGCCAATTTCCATTAAAGTCCATTAACTTTGGATTATGGTGCATGATCTGACATATCTCGGAATACCATTATACAAATCGAAGTAGTTCTATTTCATACCTTGCATAATTAGTAGTTTTTGGAGTAAATATATTCCAGAATGAATTTGTATCCCAGTCAGTTTACTTGAGAAAAATATGCACTATGAAAAGAACAATAGACATTGTAAGGACTTCCCAAACCCAAAAAATCTTTGCGGGAGTGCCATGTATGTATTTTGACTCGGAGGTGCGAATTGAAAATCCCAACTAGTTACACTACCTGAGACTTCTTTTGTAGGCTAAAGACTTGGGTGGATGATAGTCCCCCTATTAATTGGGAGACGGTAATGAATTATGTATGGGAGGGGACCATTTCTCCAAGGTGATACACTTGAGTCTGGAGGAATATTACAAATAATTCTTCTGGTTGCCCTTTGTCTTGGACAATATACGTGCATAAGTCTACTCTTCACCTCTGCAGTATAAAAAGAAAAAAAAACACATGAAAGTGGACAAGCAGCTCCAAGTGCTAGGTGGCCTCCTAGCCCCAGCTAGGGAAAGGAGCAATAAGCTCGAAGGCTGCATCAAGCCCAAACTAAAAAGGAAGGTTGCTTCCTAAAAGAAGAAGACTCATGTGAAGGTGTCTGCAGCCAAACCTGTTGGAGTTGGTGTTTGGAGCGTTAATCCGAATAATGTATTGTACATTATATTTATTATTTATTAATAAAAAAAATACATTTTCATTTCAATTTTATTAACGATAATATCATTATGCATATTAGATTGATATATAAATATGCTAAGAATGACATCGATATTAGAATAGTCATGTAATAATATTGATACTGGGCAGTCCGACATTGAGATAGTAATACTATTATAAACTATTTTTAAAGTAAATATTCATAGTCGTTGGTTTTGGAAATACAGTCGAAATTCTATAACCTAGAAGACTAGCAAATGTCGTATATTGGAATTGGAGTTTCAGTGGTTTAATCCAATGTAGCATGAGCTTTGGAAACTTGTATAGACATGTGGGTATTCATTGGAACGAATACTGAAGACTCACAGGTGATTCCTAAAAGTCTGAGGTACACATCACCGTAAATAGGAATATCATGAGTCGAGTAGTATATGTGATCCTTTGACTATAAGATAACATTGATTTTGTGTGAGATCCTACACGATTAGATTCCATATATGTCAGAGACCTTTCATGGTCTGGCCTTTAGATGTTTGTTGGGTGTGGACCAATGCACTCGTTAATCAAGTGCATATCAAGATAAGATTCGTCAGCTCGTATGTGTACCATAAAAGGGTTTAAGTATCCATTTCAGTAGGATTCTTTGGCTCATATGGTCTGGCCTCTACATGTAGTGTACGCTGCATGCAGCGTGTGTTGAATGCTACAATGCTGCATGTAGCCAATACTACATGTAGCACACGCAATGACACTAGGCATGCATGATCTGTTTTTGTGTGAGATCTATTTTCCTTCTGTTTTGATTTTTCCGCACTCCGTTTTATCCTCGATTTTTCCCTAAACACTCGTAATGGAATATGGTATTTAAGTACAATATTTTTAAAAATACTAATGCTTGATATCCACGAGTTAGACTCATTTTCGCTACACAGGGCACCGATATGACCCTAGAGGTCCCATATCCGCCCCTACAGAATGTTATCAGTGCATGTCTTAACCACACAACACATATATTTAATCTATGCCTTCGTAATTTTAATTTAATTATGCATAAGTCATATGAGATATGCATTGCATGTTTTAAATTTAAATTTTTATTTTGACCCAATTATGTTAATGATTTTATTGTTATAAATCTCCTATAATTAGGTGATCATTTTATTTTAAGTAGTATTTTAATAATATTGGAGCGTTATAGGATGACATGTCTTGTCAATACGGAGATGAATGAGTTCTTACTACTTATGTCCAAGACCATCGATAGTGTGAGGGTATAAGTGCTCGTAATTTAGGTCGCTCCGGTAAAACATTAGATGTAGCGTGATGAGTTAACGTAGTCACTCAATACCGTCATTATTGTGAGGGTGTACTTATGAAGGTCGTATTTGCAGATTGACAAGTACATATCTGGAACACGTCTTAATCTAATATCGTCATTATTGTAAAGCTAAGAAATGGTTTAGGACCAAACTTAGGAGTTACATGAATGTGATTGACCTTGCAGGTCTACCTATTGAGTTTATGAAGGCCAAAACTGTCATTATTGTGAGGCTCGAGTAAAAGTCATAGAATCCACTTCCCGCTATGAAATTTTGATAGTCAAATTTCTATTTTTTTGTTAAAAGAGATTAAGGAATTACGTAAAGTAGTGGTAAGGCACTAATAGATTTAAAATCTATAATCATATTAGTATTTTTATATCGAAATGAAAAATATTCTGGTAGTGTTTAATTATTATTTTATAGATGGCTGCTGCAAATCGATTAGCACGACTTTTGGATTTTAATAAACTGGAAGGAGCTGAGAACTATTTTGAATGGGAAATGAACATCTGCTTTGTCTTGGAGTTCGAAATGTTGAGGTATGTGACGATCAATCATTGTCTGTTGAAATCGATCATGATTCCACTCCTGAAGAGCGAGAATCTTTTGAAAAATGGAAGGATGATAACCTAAGAGTGAAATCCTATAGTTTAGGATCGATGGCTCCATCTTTGCTCAGATAGTATATAGAGGTACCAGATGTTTGGAGCATTATGAGAACATTGAAGGAGTTGTTCGAAGAAAATTAAGAAATAGAAATATATCAGGGGTCTAAGGAATTATTTCATGTTATACTCAAGAATGGAGAAGCGGCCATAATTCATGTTTTGAAAATGATCGATTAGATCTGATTTTGGAACGACAAGGCATTGTAATTGATGAACGAATATGTCCAAATTTGATTATATCTTCTTTGACTGGTACATATGATGGCTTTCTGTTAAACTTTCATATGCATTCGATGAAAGCCACGACGGAGCATGATTTGAGGAAAGGTAATACCACTTTATACCTCCATGGTGGAGCAAGCTCTTCAAAGACTTATAGGAAGTAAAAGAAAATCAAAATACGGAAGAATAAGATATCAAAAAAGAAACTCCAAGAAGGAAAAAATGTGAGACTGTATGTAGCTCGTGATCAATGTCTACAATACAAGAAGTGTGGACATTGGAAGAAAGATTGTCCAAAGCGAATGGAAAGGCAGGACCCTCAAGTACGATTTGTATTTTTCCTATAATTGACTTCTCATTAGCCTAGATGTAAATAATGGATGAGTGTTAGACACCGGAAATCCCACTCATATTTGCAACTTCATGCAGGTTATGACGGTTAAAAGAAGACTAAAAAAAGGGAGATCCAACTTAAAATTGGCAGTGGCGAGACATTGGATGTCAAATCCATAGGAACAGTTGTTCTAAATCTCCACAATAAATGTAAATTAATTTTACATGACTGTTATTATTTACCCTCTCTTATCAGACAAATAATATCATTACCGATATTGGATAAGATAGATATAAAATAAACATTAAAGATAATGCTTTATATTTATATGATAATGATAACTATTTGATATGTGAATATTTCACCACATGTTTGAAGAATAGTTTTGCAGTTTCTTCCGCCTTGCAGTACTTAGGTGCTAGTATGAATGTTGCATATTTGGAGAATCTGTCAATAATTACCAAAATGTTGGTTAGTTCACCAATTTTTGGTAGGTTGGTTATGAAGTCAAGAGAGACACTCTCCCAAGTTCTGTTGGGGACGTTCAACGGTTCTAATAACCCAGGAGTCTTCAATTTTTCTACTTTATCCTGCTGACAGATAAGGCAAGTCTTGGTGTACTCCGTCACGTCATCTCGCATGTGTGGCCAATAGTATCCTTGTTTTAATAAGGCATGAGTCCTCTGCCAACCCCGATGGCCGGCCCACAAGGTGTCTTGACATTCCTTCATGAGGATCCTCCGTAGGTTTTCTGTTTTGGGAACATACAAATGGTTTCCTTTTGTCCACAAAAGTCCATCTTCAACCCAGAAACGACGAGCCTTGCCCTCACTGACTAACTTCAGAAGTGCTTTAGCGACATGGTCCTTTTCTAAACCATTTCGGATGAGTTCTCCGATAGGTGTAGCGATGGTGCTGAAAGACAAGTTGGCCAACGTCTTTAAGTGAATAAGTTCAGACTTTCGACTTAGAGCGTCTGCCACCTGATTCAAGCATCCTGCTTTATGTTCAAAATGAAAGTCGAATTCGGCTAAAAACTCCTGCCAACGAGCCTGTTTTGAGGTAAGCTTCGGTTGAGTGAGGAAATAACTGACTGCAGAGTAATCTGTTTTCACCACAAATCTCGACCCAATGAGGTAATGTCTCCAAACCCGCAGACAATGTATCACTGCCAAAAGTTCCTTTTCCAGTGCTGTATACCGTCGTTCGGCTTCGGAAAGCTTACGACTCTCATAGGCAATAGGATGGCCTTCTTGCAGTAGCACTCCTTCAAGTGCAAAGTCAGAGGCATCCGTCTGAACTTCAAATGGTTTGGCAATATCAGGGAGAATGAGTACTGGGTCTTCTATCATCGCTTCTTTTAAGCTTTCAAAAGCTTCTCTGCAAACATCGGTCCATTCCCATGTCACTTCATTCTTCAATAGTTCCGTCAGGGGTATTGCCTTCTTGGAGTATCCCCTTACGAATCTCTTGTAGTAGTTGGTAAGCCCAAGGAAGGACCGCAGTTCTCTGACATTAGTTGGGGTGTTCCACTCACTGATTTCTCGTACTTTCTCCATGTCCATCCGAATATGACCCTGCTATATAATATGGCCGAGGAATCTGATGCGTTCTTGAGCGAATGAACATTTTTCCCTCTTCACAAATAGTCTATTATCCTTCAATTTCTGGAATACCAGGGCGAGATGTCTTTTGTGTTCCTCCAAGGTGGAGCTATAGACTACAATGTCATCCAGGTAAACCACCACAAATTTATCAAGGTATTCATGGAAGACCTCATTCATCAATGTGCAAAATGTCGCGGGGGCATTAGTCAATCCAAACGGCATCACCAAGAACTCAAATGCTCCATAACGAGTTACACAGGTTGTCTTTGGTTCATCCCCTTCGGCAATTCTCACTTGATAATAACCTGAACGTAAGTCCAACTTCGTAAAGTATCTCGCCCCACTTAGCTGATCAAACAAATCTGCTATGAGGGGAATGTGATAGGTGTTTCGCACTGTCAACTTGTTCAGAGCTCTGTAGTCGATGCACAACCTCAAACTTCCATCCTGTTTCTTCTGGAATAAAACGGGGGCTCCGAACGGGGCCTTCGAAGGTCTAATGAAGCCTGCATCTAACAGTTCATCTAGTTGCTTACGAAGTTCTGCTAATTCTGGTGGAGCCATATGATAAGGTGCTCTGGCTGAGGGTTTTGCTGAATGAACTAATTCTATTTGGTGATCAATGGACCTCCTCGGAGGTAAGACCCTGGGAAGTTGGTCAGGCATCACCTCGGTAAATTCTTCCAACACCTTGTTGATCTCACGTGCAGGGGTTTCCTCTCTCTCCCTTCCAATTGGTGTAGGGATGGCAATGAATGTCGGCTCCCGCCTCCTGATCCCCTTCTTGAACTGGATTACGGATAATAGTTTCCCCTCCGTGGGAGGTTTTACCTTTGCTGGCACTACTGCAGGGTTTCAGCCTCTGCCCATTTACTTTGAACACTCTGTCGTCCTTGGGATCTTCTACTTCTACAGCTCCATAGGGAAAAACTTGCTTCACGATGAAAGGTCCGGTCCACCTGGAACTCAGCTTGCCTGAATGAAGATAGAGTCTAGAATCATAAAGAAGAACTTTTTGGTTAGGCTCAAAATTTTTCTTCATTATCTGCTTGTCATGGGCAGCTTTCATCTTGGCTTTGTAAAGGCGGGAGTTGTCATAAGCATCATTCTGTAGTTCTTCGAGCTCCGTTATCTGAAGTTTCCGCTGTGTACCTGCAACACTCAGATCAAAGTTAAGATTTTTAATGGCCCAGTAGGCTTTATGTTCTAACTCAACAGGTAAATGAAAAGCCTTTCCAAATACAAGCCTATAGGGAGACATTCCAAGAAGGGACTTGTAAGCAGTACGATATGCCCAAAGTGCATCCGGAAGTCGTAAAGGCCAATCCTTGCGGTCGGGGTTTACCGTTTTCTCTAATTTTGTCTGTGGGTGATAGCAGTAGAAATCTTATGGACCACGCCGTATTTGCGCATCAAGGCTTCAAAAGATCGATTGTAAAAATGTGTTCCTTGATCGCTGATGATGACACGTGGGGTACCGAAGCGTGACAATACATGTTCCTTTAAGAATTTAACCACAGTAGCATTGTCATTTTCTCGGCACGCTACTGCTTCAACCCATTTAGACACATAATCAACTGCGAGAAGAATGTAGAGGTATCCAAACGAGGGTGGAAAAGGTCTCATAAAATCAATACCCCAATAATCAAATACTTCAATGACAAGAATAGGGTTAAGAGGCATCATATGACGACGGGACAAAGCACCTAATTTCTGACATCTTTCATAGGAGCGGCAGAATCCGTTTGTATCCTTGAATAGAGTGGGCCAATAAAAACCACATTGTAGAATTTTGGCAGTAGTTTTCTTAACGGAAAAGTGGCCTCTGCATGCGTTGGAATGATAAAAGGTTAACACACTGAGAACTTCATCTTTAGGAATGCAACGTCTCAATATTTGGTCAGGCCAGTATTTGAATAAGTATGGATCATCCCAATAAAAATTACGTACATCGACCAAGAATTTACGCTTATCTTGTGAACTCCAAGTGGACGGGCACTCACCAGAAACTAAAAAGTTGACAATGTGTGCATACCTTGGTGCTCGTGTGACCGTGAAAAGATATTCATCAGGGAAGTCATCGCGAATTGGTGGGCCATCGGCAGAGTCGGTAAACTCCAAGCGAGATAAATGATCTGCTACCACATTTTCAACACCCTTTTTATCCTTGATTGTTAGGTCGAATTCCTGTAACAGCAGGATCCACCTAATCAATCTTGCCTTAGCATCTTTCTTCGAAATGAGGTACTTAAGAGCTGCATGATCGGTGAAAATAGTGATAAGAGAGCCAATAAGGTATGCACAAAATTTGTCTAAGGCAAAGACTACGGCCAGTAGTTTTTTTTCAGTTGTGGAATAGTTCATTTGAGCACTGTTTAGAGTTCTGCTAGCATAATACACGACAAAAGGTTTCCCTTCTCGTCTTTGTCCTAAGACGGCCCCAACTGCGTAGTCACTGGCATCACACATAATTTCGAATGGTAAATTCCAATCAGGTGGTTGCATGATTGGGGTAGAGGTGAGTTTAGTGATTAGCGTCCTGAAGGCACCTTCACACTCCTGTGTCCATTCAAATGAAGAATCTTTAGCGAGAAGGTTACACAGTGGTCTAGAGACAGAAGAGAAGTTCTGTATGAATCTCCTATAGAAGCCAGCATGCCCAAGAAATGATCGCACATCTTTAACAGTTTTGGGTGTTGGCAGCTTGGATATCAACTCGATCTTTGATTTATCGACTTCAATGCCTTTGGATGAGACAATATGACCTAGAACGATTACTGAAGAGACCATAAAGTGACATTTTTCCCAGTTCAGAACGAGGCCTTTTTCCTGACATCGACTTAACACTGCTTTTAGGTTAAGCAAACATGTATCAAAGGAGTCGCCAAACACTGTTAAATCATCCATAAACACCTCCATACACTTTTCAATCATATCACTAAAAATGCTCAGCATGCATCTTTGAAAAGTGGCGGGGGCATTGCATAAACCAAATGGCATGCGGTGAAAAGCATAAGTTCCGAACGGGCAGGTAAATGTAGTTTTCTCTTGATCTTCCAATGAGATCTCAATGTGGTAATATCCCGAATATCCATCTAGGAAACAGTAAAATGGGTGACCAGCTACCCGCTCAAGAATCTGATCGATAAAGGGAAGTGGGAAGTGGTCTTTTCGGGTGGCAGTATTTAACTTTCGGTAATCGATACACATACGCCAACCTGTGACTACCTTGGTAGAAACCAGTTCTCCTGCCTCATTCTTCACTACAGTAACTCCCGACTTTTTAGGGACAACCTGCGTAGGACTAACCCATTTACTATCAACAATTGGGTATATAATACCAGCGTCTAGTAACTTTATCACTTCATTTTTCACCACTTCTTTCATAGTGGGATTAAGTCTACGTTGAGGGTCTCTACGAGGGATAGCTCCATCTTCTAGGTGAATTCTATGGGAACAAATCAAGGGGCTAATACCTTTAATGTCTCATATGGTCCAGCCAAGTGCGGATTTATGCTCACTCAACATCGCAAGTAATCTCTTACTTTGTGACGCACTAAGCTCCGAAGAAATGATAACAGGAAATATATCTCTTGATCCAAGAAACGTATGTTGAAGCCCTTCTGGTAATGGCTTTAATTCAACTTTTGGTGTTTCGACCGAAGAAGGTTTTGGTCCCTCCATTTCCTCTGGCAAAGCCTCAAACTGCGGCTGCCATACTTTTGGTCCATGTTTTTGCCAAACAGAGTAGCCTCTAGCGATGTCCGAAGGGTTGGTTGATTCGAGAGTATCTAAGAGGTTCGAATTTGGAAGAAGATGATCATAAGGGTCAGAAACATGTAGAATGAGGGCCAGTTCTGGTACAATTGTGTCTATCAGAAATGTCTGGTGACATTCATCGTCATCATGTGGCTGTTTCCCAATGTGAAAAATGTTCACTTCTAGTGTCATGTTTCCGAATGACAGTTTCATGAGACCATTCCTACAATTGATAAGAGCATTTGCAGTAGCGAGGAAAGGTCTACCCAGGATAAGAGGAATTTTGGATTCGGTTTTAACTACAGACTGAGTGTCTAAGATTAAAAAGTCAACGGGATAATAGAATTTGTCAATTTGGAGTAAGACATCCTCGACTACCCATCGTGGGGTTCTGACAGAACAATCTGCTAACTGCAAGACTACTGATGTAGGCTTGATCTCTCCAAGACCTAACTGCGTATATATGGAATACAGCATGAGATTCACACTCGTGCCCAAGTCTAGTAATGCCTGACCAAACTCGCATGTACCAATGTGGCAAGTGATGGTGGGACACCCCGGGTCTTTATATTTCGGTGGGGTCTTTTGTTCAATCACTACACTGGCTTGTTCTGTTAGAAATGCAGTTTTCTTCACATGATGTTTCCTCTTCATGGTGCATAGATTCTTTAAAACCTTAACGTATGTGGGAACCTGTTTGATTACATGTAACAAGGGCAGGTTGATCTTTACTTGCCTAAGGTGTTCTAAGATCTCACCGTTGGGGTCTGCAGCTCTGGTGGTTGGCCTAAGGGCTTGAGGAAGGGTACTCTAACTGGAAAACATGGCTTTGGGTCTTCCTGAGGAGTATCTACACGGTTATCCTTAGTTGTACCTGCAGTGTTAGAGGTGTCTTATACTCCTATGTCTTTATCACTCCTAGTAGTTATGGCATTGACATCTTTTACATTTGCTCCTCCATGATTGGCCTGTGCCATGTGTTGCCCCTGAGGATTAGGTTGAGCTTGGGAAGGGAATTTTCCTAGTTCGTTCACACTCATGACGTTCGTTAACTTAGAGATTTGGCTTTTTATCTCCTTATTGTCTTCCGCTAGCTGAGCTATCAATGATTCAAACCTCTGATTGGTCTTACTTTGGGTCTCCACAAAGGCTTTCATAGTATCTTCTAAGGAGTTCCTGGGGACGACAGGTGTAGTGTATTGGGGAGCACTATAACCTCTAGGTTGAGATGTCTGACTCGGCTGATGAGACTCTTGTTTCCAACTGAAGTTAGGATGATTTCTCCAACCAGGGTAATAGGTGTCTGAGTACGATGTGTAAGGCTTCCTATACATCCCTAATGCACTGCATTGGTCCTCATATGTTTCTCTAGTTGTAGGGCACTCTTGTGTCAAATGGTCGGTCCTGCCACACACAACACATACCTCTTGAGGTTCTAGATGAGCTACAGTCTGCATAGACGTGCTATCTTTGGCTAGTAAGGCTCCCTGGCAACGGCGCCAAATTTTGATTACGCCCAAAAATAACTCGCGGTTATTGCAGTATAGTTGGGGTGTCGATTCCTAAGAGAGATGGTTACAATAAAACTAATTCACTTAAACAAAAACGTTTAGCAATAACTAACTTAAAGAAAAGATCAAATTATAATGTAAATTAAAGATTACGAAAGCTTAAAAGATTTAATCAATAGAGAGAAATAGCAAAGCGTTAGGGTCCCCTCTTGTACCAATTACCTATATTCCGTCATTGATTCATTTTATTACGCAATTGAGGATTTCACGTCCCAAATCCACAATTGGAGGATATTCAATTCTACATCAGTTAAAGTTCTAAGGTAATTGTTATTTTATCTTCTCTACGTTCACAACTCACAAGGTTATCGTTACAACCTATCTAACGACGACAATATACCCTCGGGCAATATTGCAGCAGAAGATTAACTCACAAAACAACCTTAACCAATCACAACTAATTTTACCAACAACACATAGAAAAAGCGTGACTGAATCTATATGTAAATTAATAAAATATAGTTCTCAAATTAAAATAATCAAAAGAATAAAGAGACGAATAGAATAACAATTGTATTAAACAAATAAAACCATCCATGAATCAAATAACGATAATATAAGAATTGGGTACAAGAGTTCGCCCTTAGCTTTGCTTAGGAGATTAGTTCCGCATGCTGAATGAAGAAATAACAGAGATAGGTTGGGGAATCATCGAATGAATCATTGTTTCTGACCCCGGGAATCTGCACAACTCTGATTTCTTTCTTAATTTCTCTCTACGCAGCTCGCGCTCGGCCCTCACGCTTGTTTTTGTCTTCTTGTTAAATACGCAGGTGTGGGAACACAGGACCTGGGCGACGCCGTTCCTAGGCTCGCGGCCTAGTTGGGAAGGATTAAAATAACATGGAGTCGCCACCCGGTGTGAACCGGGACAAAGATTTAAGGCCGCACTCACCCCTCGCAAGGGAAGACCTCAAACCGTTGGGTTCAGAATGGTCCCTTACTTATGTCACTTGTAATGAAAAGATTTATGTAATATTTAATTAAGCCTAAGTAACACTTATTTCCAAAAGTATCATGCCTCTAAATTCTCATGTGCAAAATAAAACTTATGTACGCATTTCACATATATTTCATACTTAAAATTGCATGCTTCACATATATCGAGATAGCAACGAACATATAGCTTTATTTGCATATCACATCCAGGAAAACACAAGCACACATATTAACCATACAAGCACACATATGGGCACCTTTCCATACAATACTCAAATGTTATCATGACATAAGCATATGAATTGTAATACATTAACATATTTGCATAAGAAAGATCAACCGAGAGGCAATTAGGCATGAACATAATAAGACAGACTCAGTTCAGTGTGTGTACGTTCGTGTAGCGTTCGTAAACGCGTTCGAACGGAAATGAAACAGAATGCTCGCGTTCGAGTAGCGTTCGTAAACACGTTCGAACGGAAATGAAACAGAATGCTCGCGTTCGAGTAGCGTTCGTAAACGCGTTCAAACGGAAATGAAACAGAATGCTCGCGTTCGTATGGCGTTAGTGAATGCGTTCGAACGGAAATGAGACCTGATGCATGATAAGGCAAAAATACATACGCGTTCGAGTTGCGTTCGTAAACGCGTTCGAACGGGAACAGAACTGATGCATGAAAATGGTATGCAATACATAAACAACAAAATAAAGGGGCGCGGCGAGTAAGTACTGCCATAAAGGTGGCCTTTTGGGGGCTCTTGATCTCTCAAAGAGATGACCTTTAGACCAACATACTAAGCCCATGCGCGTCACATCACATCATGCATACAAACACAATGACAATCATACTATTCTAAGTATGTCCGATTGAACGTGTCTTGCATCCAACCGAACACACATCAACCGGCGCGGCAAAGCATCGGTGTGGTAAAGGGCTTTAGCCCCTCCCCATAGGGGATCTCACATCGCACTTACTAAGCCCATGCGCCTGGTTGAATCATGCATAAATAAACAACATATTGAATTCAAATAAAGAAAACTAAATAAACAAAAGCAACACAAAACAAAAGAAAGATGGTGCCGTTTACTCAAGCGGTACGTGGAGTTGTGGCCCGAGTACAGATCATATTACCGTCCATTCGGAATCGGCTATGAAATTTACGTCCGGGTTTCCATCCGATATACCGCGAGAGTTGGCACATCTCTCATTCATCCAATACCCACAACATATTACATCTCATAATTCATGCATATTCATCTACTCAAAGACCACAACATGCATCCATAAACGACTCTCATGCGAATAGAATTCAATAATAATAATAAAACGAATATAAACAAATGAAAAGGTACCCTCAGGTCTAACCTTTTAAATCACCTCTCGGATGTACGGTACACGATCGTCGGAGGGGTGGATGCTCCGCAACTCTCCCGGTTCACTGGTTCACTGTCCTCGTTCGTTGTCTCACTGTTTTGAGTCGTCGTTCTCCGTCTTTTGCTATTGTTTCCTTGTGGTTTCGCTACCGTTTCTCTCTTTATCTTTTGCTTACTGTTTTTGAGTGTTTTCTTCATGTAATTTTTATGTGTCTTGTGTATGAATTAGGGACTAGCTAGTAGCTAAGGTCTAGGGACTAGGGGACTAGGGGACCAATCTTGAGAAGGTTGGTGAAGGTTCTTTTTATAGGCAAAGGGTTGGGCTTGACAAGGAAAGGGATTTGATTTGGTTTTGTTAAGGGAAGTCAAAGGATTTGATTTGGTTTGGTTAAGGGAAGTCAAAGATTGAGGGGGGACAAATCTTGGCTAGATAGGGAAGGTTGAATATTTGATTGGCTTGGTTTAGGAATACAACATTTTAAGTTTGGGAATAATCTTATTAGATTGGGAATATAATTGGTTGATTGATTTTAATTAGGCATGATTATATTTTGATTTAGTGTGTGATTTGTTTATTTTAGACATGTTTTTAGTTAAGTTGGTAATTGTTGTTTTATTTTATGTTGGTATATGTTTTATTTAATCATTTAATTAATTTAATTATTATTATATCTTATTAGTTAATGTTTAATTAATATTTATTTATTTAAGTTGGGATGTGTTTTATGGGCTTTGGGGGGGGCTAATTGGGCTGGATGTGAGGCTAGCAGCAAAACCAGATTTACCGACACGTTCGAACGCTTCCTCGAACGCGGCACGAACGCTCTCAATCCGTTTGACGTTCGAACGTAAACACGAACGCAGCACGAACGAAAACAGTGAACCTTGTTTATTCTGAATTTCCCCTTCCGATGTCCGTTTCCCGTGACCTCCGTGACTTAAAAGGTAGTTGTCTCCAAATAAGACTCCTCATCGGGTTTATGTGTAAAAATGCAGTGCCTACAGTCGCCCCCACTTTGATGGGACTTGTGTAATGTGCAACAGTGACAATCCTATCAAAGTTATGCAATGCATTTCTACTTACCTGGCTCGCCAGCTGCCACTTGACTTACCATGTGTTGAGTTGATTGGGCGGGGTGAGGTGCTGCGACCCCTGGTTCATTCCCGAACCGTGTTGTGATGTGGTCCATTCCCGAACCGTTGCCGTGAGGTGGTCCATTCCCGAACCGTTACTGTGAGGTGGTCCATTCCCGAACCGTTACTGTAAAGTGTTCATTCCCGAACTGTTACTGTGAGGTGTTCATTCCCGAACTGTTATCGTGAGGTGGTCCATTCCCGAACCGTTACTGTGAGGTGTCCATTCTTGAACTGTTACTGCAAGGTGTCCATTCTCGAACCGTTACTGTAAAGTGTTCATTCCCGAACTGTTATCGTGAGGTGGTTCATTCCCGAACCGTTACTGTGAGGTGTCCATTCTCGAACGTTACTGTAAGGTGGTCCATTCCCGAACCGTTACTGTGAGGTGGTTCATTCCCGAACCGTGCTTCCATTTCTTGGAGTGCCATTCCCGGCTTATTCATTCTTGAACTGTCCATTCCGGGACCATATCTCCATTCTCGAAGTGCTACTGCCGACTTGTTCATTCTTGAACTCTGCTCCATTCTTGGATTGCCATTCTCGGCTTGTTCATTCTTGAACTGTCCATTCCCGGACTGTTATCGTGAGGTGGTCCATTCCCGAACCGTTACTGTGAGGTGGTTCATTCCCGAACTGTTATCGTGAGGTGGTCCATTCCCGAACCGTTACTGTGAGGTGGTTCATTCCCGAACCGTGCTTCCATTTCTTGGAGTGCCATTCCCGGCTTGTTCATTCTTGAACTGTCCATTCCCGGACCATATCTCCATTCTCGGAGTGCTACTTCTGACTTGTTCATTCTTGAACTCTGCTCCATTCTTGGATTGCCATTCTCGGCTTGTTCACTCTTGAACTGTCCATTCCCGGACCATATCTCCATTCTCGGAGTGCCATTCTCGGCAGAACTGATCTGATGTAATATGGGCCTCGCCCCCAGAATGCCATGCCCGGCAATGCTGATACTGATGTAATGTGGGCCTCGACCCTGGGACTCATTCCCAAACTGTGTTTGATGTGGTCCTCGACCCTGGGACTCATCCCCAAAACTGATGTTGAAGTGGGCTTCGGCCCCAACTGCTACTGACATGGGCATCGCCCCCAGACTGACGCTGATGTGGGCCTCGACCCTCGACTGACGCTGATGTGGGACTCGGTCCTGGATTCATTCCAAAATCTGTTGATGTGGGCCTTGACCCTGGATTCATTCCAAAATTCTGTTGATGTGGGCCTTGACCCTGTGACTTATCCCCAAACTGATACTGATTTGGGCCTCGACCCTCTGCGATTCATTCTCGAAAACTGCTGATATTGTACTGTTACTACTTCTGGCTGGCTTATATTTGACGCTTTCTCTTTTTCTCCTCTGAAACCTGTTATTACAAACAGAACAAACACAAAAAGATGCGACTATGTTACGTGTATGCATGCATGCATGTTTCTATCCCGTCGGGTTAGGTCTTCCATCAATCCTCTTGGTGACTGCTTAGTCTTCTTTTCCTCGGGCAAACCACTGCTTCAGTCTGTCTATGTTGATCGGCTCGGTGAACTAATTCCCTTCCAAGTCTGATAGTTTCACTGCCTCTATTCCCGATTTCTGAATGTCCATCTTATCTTTTCTGTTTGCTTATTGCGAAGGTTCCCCGTGTTCATCACTGGATTCCATAGTACCAAGGTTGAATACTTTTCTCAAATATACTCATATTGCAGAAGAGTTTTAGCGAAATGAACGTCTTTATTATTGTTGAGGAAAAGAGTTCGAACAAGTAACAAAATCAATGTCATTAAAAAAACTGGATCAAATAGACTATGAGGATCATCTCCATCATCCGCAGCACTGCCTTCTTCCTCGGCCTATGGTTCTTCACTGTCATCCATGTGAGAAGCTTGATGGTTGAGGGCTTCTTTTCATGGGTTGGGCATTTTATGGGAATCTATGAGATCTTGAATTTCATGCCTGAGGCGGGTGCAGTTGTCGGTGTGTCATGGCCATGTAGCTGGTGGAAGTGACAATAAAGGTCAACATTTATGTGTGGTGGTGGGGGGTGCGGAAGTGGCTTGCCTTCTAAGGGTTTCAAAATTCCTTGTCCCTGTAACTTTTCAAATACCTTCGACAAAGGTCTACCAAGGTTGGAGAATTGCCGGTTCCTGATGGCAGTAACCTCGACAGTAGCGGGCTTAGTCTCAGAATACCCCCCAAAAGTCCGCCTATTCTGGCCATAGGACTTTCTGTTTTCAGCCTCCTCTTCCTCAATATCCATGACAGTTTCCCTCAACTGCCGAAAATCAGAAATCATCGAAGTCATCCTCCTCAGCTTACTATAAATAGAGGGCTTGGTGCCCTTGATGATCATTTTGATTGGTCCTTCTCAGAGGGCCGGGTCTGCATTTTCAGAAGCTGGCTTCTCCAGCGGTCTACATACTCCTTGAAGCTTTCTTCCGGCTTCTGCTTAGTGTTCTCCAAATCACGGAGTGACAAGTCAATCTCCAAGTCCGTAACATATTGCTTCAGAAAAGCATCCGTTAGTTCCTTCCAATCTTCCTTAACCTTCTTTCCAAGGCTATGATACCAAGCCACAGGTGCCCCATCGAGTGACATCCCAAACATCCTTTGGACTTGGCGCTGTGATAGGCCCATTGAACTCATGACTGAGACATATTGCTGCAGATGGACCATCGGGTCTCCGTTCCCATTAAACTTGGCCATGTCCGACATTCTGAACTGAGCAGGCAACTGTTCCTTAAAGGTCATCGCCTCATAGTCTAGTAAGTCTTCATCCTTACCCTTCATCTTATGGGTAACAGATTCTACCTGGTCACGGAGTTTCTGCAATTCTGCCTGAGACCCAACTGCTCTCCCAGTGGCATAATCAGCCATATCATCATCAAAAGCGGGGATGTCATCCCCCAATCCATTCGGAGTCTCCTCACGTCTTACATTCTCAGAGTTTTCCCCAGCACGGGGCACAGCCATATTTGTCATGGCAGCAGTCAAGGCTTGCAACTGTTCAGTAATCTTGGCGAAGCCATTTTCCAACTGATCTATCCGGGATACCTCAGTATCTGATTCACTCATGTCTGTTCTCGGTATTTTGGTGAGTCTTCCCGTTTTTCTAACCCAACGGGAATCTATGATGGCTTTCAGAACACAAGGGTTAACATGATGTATGTATGCATGATGTGCATAAGAAGTATATAACATATATTAAATCAAATAAAATTCTCAAACAAATCGGCCTATTATCATTTTAGAAGCTTTTGGGACAACTGTCATAAGAGTGAACCCTCCCAGTTTAAATGGCCTAACGAGTTCATGTCTTATGGCAAAGAGCCCAACTAAATCCAAATGATAAAAATCCGAACACAATCATAAAATGGCCCATTGTTATTTAGAAACCTTTTGGCCCAATAGTCATGAGATACGTTCTTGTCCCAGTTCAAATGGCCCAACAAGCCCATCACATGGCACATGGTCCAAACGGATCCAAACAACGATGTTCCCAAACACAAGCAAGATGATGCAAACATGACATAATAATTTTTACAAAGTGGCCCATCAACATTTCAGAAGCTTTTGGCCTAATAGTCATAAGGTACGAACTTGCCCCAGTTTAAATGGCCCAGCAAGCCCGCATTTCTGACAATAGTCCAACTGCATCCAAATGAGGATGGTCCACAAGCACATACTCAAGGAAATAATTGCTACTTTAGCCAACCCGGTCTATAGGTGGGTTAGTAAGAGTATAGACAAAGGCTCTCACCGGCGAAGGATGGCCCACAACTAGGTCTCCCCACTCAAGGGTTCGAGCGACCAAGTGAGCGCACCCTTTTTTATACACTAAGGTACGTGCTAATGAGCTATGGTGTGTGACGGACTGTCAAATGGATTCCCGTTGTAGATCCCCCAGAGGGAAGGTGGAGCGAGGCTCACTTAAATACCCAAACCTCTTAGGCTCTTATCGCTTGTTGTCAGGAATAAACAACGAGTCCTCCAAATTAGTCCATCACAAGGCTACGAGTAGATGGGCATATAGGTGTCCTCACAGCTTTTCCTTCTAGAAAGGTAGTGAGTGAAGGAAGACACTAAACCATTACCTAGCCTCAAAGTGCCCTTGATTAAACCCTTACTTTATCCACTATAGACACGGTCAATTAAAACATAAATCCACTCATTACAAGACAATATTTCGGGGCCAATTCTCATATCCCCAGTGGAGTCGCCAGAACTGTGGGAACACAGGACCTGGGCGACGCCGTTCCTAGGCTCGCGGCCTAGTTGGGAAGGATTAAAATAACATGGAGTCGCCACCCGGTGTGAACCGGGATAAAGATTTAAGGCCGCACTCACCCCTCGCAAGGGAAGACCTCAAACCGTTGGGTTCGGAATGGTCCCTTACTTATGTCACTTGTAATGAAAAGATTTATGTAATAATTTAATTAAGCCTAAGTAACACTTATTTCCAAAAGTATCATGCCTCTAAATTCTCATGTGCAAAATAAAACTTATGTACGCATTTCACATATATTTCATACTTAAAATTGCATGCTTCACATATATCGAGATAGCAACGAACATATAGCTTTATTTGCATATCACATCCAGGAAAACACAAGCACACATATTAACCATACAAGCACACATAGGCACCTTTCCATACAATACTCAAATGTTATCATGACATAAGCATATGAATTGTAATACATTAACATATTTGCATAAGAAAGATCAACCGAGAGGCAATTAGGCATGAACATAATAAGACAGACTCAGTTCAGTGTGTGTACGTTCGTGTAGCGTTCGTAAACGCGTTCGAACGGAAATGAAACAGAATGCTCGCGTTCGAGTAGCGTTCGTAAACGCGTTCGAACGGAAATGAAACAGAATGCTCGCGTTCGTATGGCGTTAGTGAACGCGTTCGAACGGAAATGAGACCTGATGCATGATAAGGCAAAAATACATACGCGTTCGAGTTGCGTTCGTAAACGCGTTCGAACGGGAACAGAACTGATGCATGAAAATGGTATGCAATACATAAACAACAAAATAAAGGGGCGCGGCGAAGTACTGCCATAAAGGTGGCCTTTTGGGGGCTCTTGATCTCTCAAAGAGAGGACCTTTAGACCAACATACTAAGCCCATGCGCGTCACATCACATCATGCATACAAACACAACGACAATCATACTATTCTAAGTATGTCCGATTGAACGTGTCTTGCATCCAACCGAACACACATCAACCGGCGCGGCAAAACATCGTGGTAAAGGGCTTTAGCCCCTCCCCATAGGGGATCTCACATCGCACTTACTAAGCCCATGCGCCTGGTTGAATCATGCATAAATAAACAACATATTGAATTCAAATAAAGAAAACTAAATAAACAAAAGCAACACAAAACAAAAGAAAGATGGTGCCGTTTACTCAAGCGGTACGTGGAGTTGTGGCCCGAGTACAGATCATATTACCGTCCATTCGGAATCGGCTATGAAATTTACGTCCGGGTTTTCATCCGATATACCGCGAGAGTTGGCACATCTCTCATTCATCCAATACCCACAACATATTACATCTCATAATTCATGCATATTCATCTACTCAAAGACCACAACATGCATCCATAAACGACTCTCATGCGAATAGAATTCAATAATAATAATAAAACGAATATAAACAAATGAAAAGGTACCCTCAGGTCTAACCTTTTAAATCACCTCTCGGATGTACGGTACACGATCGTCGGAGGGGTGGATGCTCCGCAACTCTCCCGGTTCACTGGTTCACTGTCCTCGTTCGTTGTCTCACTGTTTTGAGTCGTCGTTCTCCGTCTTTTGCTATTGTTCCTTGTGGTTTCGCTACCGTTTCCTCTTTATCTTTTGCTTACTGTTTTTGAGTGTTTTCTTCATGTAATTTTTATGTGTCTTGTGTATGAATTAGGGACTAGCTAGTAGCTAAGGTCTAGGGACTAGGGGACTAGGGGACCAATCTTGAGAAGGTTGGTGAAGGGTTCTTTTTATAGGCAAAGGGTTGGGCTTGACAAGGAAAGGGATTTGATTTGGTTTTGTTAAGGGAAGTCAAAGGATTTGATTTGGTTTGGTTAAGGGAAGTCAAAGATTGAGGGGGGACAAATCTTGGCTAGATAGGGAAGGTTGAATATTTGATTGGCTTGGTTTAGGAATACAACATTTTAAGTTTGGGAATAATCTTATTAGATTGGGAATATAATTGGTTGATTGATTTTAATTAGGCATGATTATATTTTGATTTAGTGTGTGATTTGTTTATTTTAGACATGTTTTTAGTTTAAGTTGGTAATTGTTTATTTTATGTTTGGTATATGTTTTATTTAATCATTTAATTAATTTAATTATTATATCTTATTAGTTAATGTTTTAATTAATATTTATTTATTTAAGTTGGGATGTGTTTTATGGGCTTTGGGGGGGCTAATTGGGCTGGATGTGAGGCTAGCAGCAAAACCAGATTTACCGACACCGTTCGAACGCTTCCTCGAACGCGGCACGAACGCTCTCAATCCGTTTGACGTTCGAACGTAAACACGAACGCAGCACGAACGAAAACAGTGAACCTTGTTTATTCTGAATTTCCCTTTCCGATGTCCGTTCCCGTGACCTCCGTGACTTAAAAGGTAGTTGTCTCCAAATAAGACTCCTCATCGGGTTTATGTGTAAAAATGCAGTGCCTACAGCAGGCCCCATTTTATGCTCAGCTATCTCCTTTATATATAAGCCAGCAGCCCTTTTTTATTTCATTCTAAAGAAAAACCCTAATGTTCTCTTGGCCTGCTCTAAATATGACTTGCGCAGCTGCCGTCTTTTTTTTTTCTTGCGTGAGACTCCTAATTGAATATGAAACCTAATTCAATAGGGACCACGTGTTCTCTTTTTTTGTATAATATATGCATGGAGCGACTAATGTTACACGTTGGGGTCTGCCCTAATGCGCTTTTCTTCATGCGGCAGCTTCTTTCTTTCTTTGGTTACATGCACAGCCACGTAAGTTGGCCCCAGTTTTGATTAATCTTATGCACCGCAGCCTTATTTTCCTCTTTTAGTCTTTTCATAACACAAGGATATGAAACCCTATTCTTTAATTGCTTTGGGCCCACGTTGCATCCTACAAAATAAACAAGAAATCCGTAAAATAATTTAAATGGTTAAATATTTCCTAAATTAATATTAAGATAAAAATTAAATTAAAAATATACTATATAACACTTAATACTGAGCATTTTCTAAATTAATATAAAAATATAAATTATATAATAAAATATAAGATATATTACTAAATACTTAACAATAAACCTGAATAAGTGATGTTTTAAAGTACATTTTCATGCACTTATTAGTAGTTCGACACATTGTTTGGTCGTCCTCATTACACCCGACGCATGACCAGGACTGTTTGGACTTTTTCTTCTGATATGTACCACCTTTACAGGCTGTCATCATAAATGTTGAGTGTGGCAGTGTATAAAATGACATGATGTGTCAGGGAGTCAGATGGCAGGCTTGCTTTCGGCGAGGTCGTTGGGGCAGAGAGCTAGTCAATCCGCCGGAGATCCACTTAGCTGATGTCATAGAGATATGATAATAGTGTAGTATTTCTCTTAGTATATAAAGGGAGGGTAGTTTCATTTGTATAGGTTGGTTGAAATAAGTCTCATAAAAAAATTCTAAATATATTTATTGAAAAAATTTAAAAATAAATGAATAAAAACTTATATAGATAAAAAATCACGATGATTTTGTTATCTTATCCCGTTTCTTCCCTGAATAAAAAAATTTCTCAATTTCCATATCTAATATTAGTTTTTTAATTTTTCATTTCTCATCCTCGTCTCAATTGGGGAGGGATCTGGAGGCTTTATCCCATTGGGATTTATGTCATCCCTAATAATATGTTTAATTTTGAGTTTTCGTCATTTAGGTCCAAAAATCACTGTAGGGATCAATATGAAAATATGAACAATCATGTCTATAATATTGATGTATCAAAACATTGAGGACTACATTATTACTTCCAAAGAATTATGAAAACAGTGAGAACCTATATGATAAAGAGCTGCTTGATTTGTGTTTTAGCTGGTAGCATTCGCAATTGTGCCAGTTTTGGCACTGATTCTCTCCTTTGCAATGGCTGGCTTAAGGAAGAAACTGCCACCGATTATAATATCCAAGAAACCAACGACGGCGCCGGCGTTGCCGATTCCGCTCCCGGGCCCACCACAAACCTCACCAACCATACTCCCCTCTGTCACTCTAACCCCAACTTCTCACCACACCCACCTCCTCCGCTTCCTCAAAACCCACTTACTAATCCCCACCAACAACCAAATCACACCCTCATCTCTCCTTCATTTCCTCAAAACCAAGCTCCATCATCACCCCCAATTCACCCACTACGACTTCCATGTCTTCGCTTGGGCCTCCACCATCGATTCCTTCCGCCACGACCACACCACCTTCCTCTTCCTCGTCCGGTCCCTGGCCTCCTCTTATCGCTTCTCCGAGCTTCAGTCCGTTCTCAATTTCATCTCCGCTAACCCCTGCCCGTGTTCGGACGATGGTATTTTCTCTTGTCCTGAAATGGAACGTATATTTCATTTTGCTGTTAATGCTTTTGTTAAAGCTAAGAGAATAAATGATGGGTTGATAGCTTTTGAATCTATGAGGAAATTGATTGATGGGAGGCCGAGTGGGAGTGTTTATAATGTTTTGATTAATGGGTTTGTGAAATGCGGGGAGTTTGATAGAGCTTTGGGGTTTTATGATAGGATGGTTAGAGATAGAGTTAAACCTGATGTTATTACGTTTAATATTTTGATTAGTGGTTATTGTAGGAATAAGAAGTTTGATTTGGCTTTGGGATTGTTTCGTGAGATGAGGGAAAACGGGTGTAGTCCAAATGTGGTTAGTTTTAATACTTTGATTAGAGGGTTTTTCGGGGAGAGGAAGTTTGAGGATGGAGTGAAGATGGCATACGAGATGATTGAATTTCGGTGTGAATTTTCGAGTGTTACTTGTGATATTTTGGTTAATGGGTTGTGTGGGGAAGGGAGGGTTTTGGATGCATGTGAATTGGTGATTGATTTTTTGAGGAGAGGGGTTTTGCCTAAGGGGTTTGATTATTTTGGTCTAGTGGAGAAGATTTGTGAGGAAGGAAATGCCGGCAGAGCTTTAGAGGTGGTCAATGAGTTGTGGAAGAAAAGAAATTTGCCAAGTGTGATTGCTTGTACTACATTAATTGAAGGTTTGAGGAAATTGAGGAAAGGAGTAGAGGCCTCGGGTTTGATGGAAAAGATGCTGGAAGAAGGAATTGTACCAGACAGTGTGACTTTTAATTGTCTTGTTGAGGATCTCTGTGATATGGGAAGAACAGTTGATGCTGATAGATTGAGATTGTTGGCTTCGAGCAAGGGTTTGGACCCGGATGGGATGACATATCATATTTTGGTATCAGGGTATACCAGGGAGAGCAGAAGGAAGGAGGGGGAGAGACTGGTAACTGAGATGTTGGACGAGGGATTTATACCTGATCTTGCTACATATAATAGGTATATGGATGGGTTTTCTAATATCAGAAAATTAAAATCTGTGAGACACGGGCATTAACGCTTTTCATGGATTAGATATTCACACTGTTTGTTTTGGGTTTCGGTACAACAATGAGGAAGAGTTTGTCTTTTGAAGGAAAAGAAGATGCATTTAGAGTGCAGCAGGCCATGGAAGGTATGCATTTGATTACACCATCAAGAGAAAAATGAAGGATGCTCATCTTATACATTAACATGGACATGTATTTGTTCTACTTATAAGTGTACTTCTGAAAATTTCATTTGAAATTTTGGCAGTCATATATATCATTACCAATGGATGAGGTGCTGAACCAGGAGTCTGGTGTGAGAATGATTAAATATATAAGCTTTGAAAGATTTCAAATATAATAAGTGGGGTCAGTACACTGAGTAATATCACACTCGCAACATCCAGAATTAGTCCATCAGAGCTTTGAGGTGGTGGAGTTCCAAGTTGTGGAAACAGTCTCTTTGCCAAAAAATAAAGGTAAGGCTGCATACATTAAATCCTCTCTAGAGCCCATAGTGTGGGAAGCCTCCTGTACTGGGCCTTTAGCTTTGAGATAGTGATTATGGTGGCCAGAATTAAGAGTTACATCCCATAGCTTATCAGTTAAGACGTTATGTAGTACAGTTTGTAATTTAACTTGATACCTTGTAAGTTGTCAATCTAACATTGTGCAAAGATAGTTACAGTATGGTGTAATGTATTTGCGTGCTCCTTTCTTGTAATATCTTTTTACCCATAAAGAGTTATTAGAATATGACAAACTCAGTGAAGAATTTTAGGAGAGAGTTAGACTTTGTGGTTGTTTGGTGAGATCAGGAGAGGGGCGGGTGGCCCTAGGAGACTCTACTATGAGAATGTGTGGAGCTCATATAGTGAATGTAGGAACATCATTAAGCAGGAGTGGAGTAGGGCAGTAGACATTAATGGGGGGAACCCAGAATGTGGGTTTAGAGCTATAGCTGAAGGAACTCTGCTCAAGCTTAGAAGATGGAGTAATAAGGAGTTTGGGGGGCGGACGAGGAAATTATCTCGATTAATGGAGGAGCTGACACACTGCAAAATGGAACGGTGTCATGGTGATAATGGGAATAAGATTAGGGCAATAGAAGCTCAGATAGATAGATTTCTTCTTGAGGATGAAATTCGGTGGAAGCAAAGATCCAGAGTGGAGTGGCTGAAGGCTGGGGATAAAAACACCAAATTTTTCCATGCGAAGGCATCTTCCAGGAGAAGGAAAAACAAAATTGGTGGAGTGAGAGACAAGGAGGGTAACTGGATCGAGACTCATGAAGGATTGGAAAAATTATTTGGTGAGCATTTTACAGAATTATTCAACTCCACTAACCCAAATCAGGAACAGATTGAAGGAGTGCTGCAAGGGATGGAGGAAAAAGTCACTGAAGCTATGAATGTTCACTTGGACAAACCTTTTTGTGAGGAGGAAGTAGTTGAGGCTTTGAATCAAATGGGCGCATCAAAAGCTCCTGGACCGGATGGGCTAACTGCTGGATTTTTTCAGAAGTTCTGGCCAGAAGTCAACCAGGGAGTCGTTCAGACCTGTCTTCATGTACTGAATCAAGGAGGTAATCTTAACACTCTCAATCATACATACATTGCTCTTATTCCTAAGATTGAGAAACCTGTGAGTGTAGGTGAATTTAGACCTATAAGCCTGTGTAATGTTATATATAGAATAATTGCAAAGACGATGGCCAACAGATTGAAGAATTGGCTTCATCTCATTATAGCCCCTAACCAAAGTGCCTTCATCCCCCAAAGACTTATTACGGATAACGTCATCATTGGTTACGAATGCCTTCACAAAATCAGAATGGCAAAGAGCAAGAGGCACGGTTGGGTCGCTTTGAAAATGGATATTAGCAAAGCCTATGACAGAGTTGAATGGGACTTTTTAAAAGGTGTTATGGTGAAGTTGGGCTTCTCTAAGCGATGGGTTGACCTTGTGATGAATTGCATTTCCACTACTTCCTTGTCAGTGTTGATTAACGGGAGCTTCAGGGATGATAAAGCCGCTAAGGGGCCTCCGACAAGGCTGTCCGCTATCTCCATACCTTTTCCTTCTCTGTGCCGAAGGTCTGTCCAATATTTTGATACAAGCTGAGAACAGAAGACAGATCCATGGGTTGAAGTTCAGCAAGGAAATTCAGATTTCTCACCTCTTATTTGCTGATGACAGTCTTATTTTCTCAAAAGTTGACATTGGAGAGTGCAGAAGATTGAAGAGAATTATGGACGACTATGCTTCTGCCTCGGGGCAGATTTTCAACTATGAAAAATCTTCTTTGTTCTTTGGGGGAAATGTCTCGGCTGATCAAGCTGCAGCTATCAAAGAAATTTTACAGTTGGAAGCTGTAGCTAGACATGAGAAGTACTTGGGGCTCCCGTCAATGGTCGGAAGGAGTAGAAAGACCTTCTTCAATGATATCAAACTTAGAGTGATGAAGAAGATACATAACTGGCAAAGTAAGCTGTTCTCTGTTGGAGGCAAAGAAATCCTTATAAAAGCGGTTGCCCAGGCGGTGCCCACTTATGCTATGAGTGTTTTTCGGATCCCTCAAGGCTTGTGTGATGACATTCAACGAGAGATTGCTAAGTTTTGGTGGGGATCGTCTGATTCTAAAAGGGGTATTCATTGGAGGAAGTGGGAGGGTATGTGTCAATCTAAGAGTAGAGGAGGTTTGGGGTTCAAAAATATCTCATGCTTCAACCATGCATTGGTGGCCAAACAAGGCTGGCGAATACTGCAACAACCTGAATCACTGATGGCTAGAATCCTCAAGGCTAGATACTTCCGAAAATCTGGTTTTCTTGAAGCTAAGATCGGGTCCAATCCTTCTTACATTTGGAGAAGTATATTATGGGGAAGAAGGGTAATACAGCTAGGGTCAAGATGGAGAGTTGGTAATGGCCAAAACATCAAAGTGTATAAGAATAATTGGATCCCAAGGCCAGTTACTTCAGACCTATATCCCCCCCATATTTGGAGGATGATGCTACTGTCGCCCAGCTAATCTCGGAGGATCAAAGGTGGAACTCGGATCTTATTAAAAACTGTTTTGTTAAGGAAGATGCTGATGAAATTATTAACATCCCCCTTCCCAGAGAAGCCGAAAGAAGACAGTTTATGTTGGCATTTTGATAAGAGAGGGAATTTTCAGTCAAAAGTGGGTACCAAATATCCTTTAGATTGAAGTATTCAGAGAAAGTCCCTCTACTTCGGAGTTAAAGACGGAGAATTGGAATATCATCTGGAAGCTAAATCTCCCTGAGAAAATGAAAATCTTTATGTGGAGAGCGGCACAAAACTTGCTTCCTACAAAGGATAATTTGGGGAAGAAGAAGATTGTGGAGAGTCCTGTGTGCCAACGTTGTTGGAAAAATAAGGAGGATGTCATACACGCTTTATTTCGATGTAGAGCTGCAAAGAGGTCTGGAGACTATCTAGCTTTGAATTTGTGATGAGCGAAGCTAGGTTCGGTGATATGTTGGGAGTTTTGAAGGCTGCTGAGAAGAGCAGTCCTATGGCTGTTGAAAGGGTTTCGGCCATATGCTGGGCCATTTGGGCAGCCCGAAATTTAGAGGTGATGCAGGGGAAATTTGAGGATCCTGGAAGCGTGGAAGCAAGAGCTGAGGCTATGGTTGAGTCCTATCAATTGTCATCAGATACTACGATGTTTCAACAAGATAGAGGGGACAGAGGTAGGAAGAAACAATGGTCCCCTCCTCCGGAGGGATGGTTTAAGATCAATGTGGATGCTTCCGTCCAAATTCACAATGGTGCTGCTGGTTTAGGGGTTGTTATTAGAGATTCTGATGGAAAAGTCCTAATTGCGGCAGTCCGAAATTGCAAGATGTCCCAAGATATAGAGATGCTTGAAGCTAAGGCTTTGTTATTCGCTGTTCAAATTGCAATTGAGGAGAATATGGTCCTTGTCATGGTGGAAACTGATTCGCTTACAGTGACAAAGCTAATATCAAGAAGCTTAGAAAGTAAGCTTGAGATTGCTTGGACCATTGAGGAAATCATTGAGATTTTGGAGAATTATCAACAGGTTAAGGTATCCTATATACCTAGGGATTGTAATATTGTAGCTCATCATTTAGCAAGATTTGCTAGTCATGTTGTAGATGAGATTGTTTGGAGGGGAGAATACCCTCCAAACATTGAACTCTTGTTTTCCAGATTTTGCTCTTCTTGAAAGTAGATACTTTCCTTCAAAAAAAAAAAAAAAAAAAAGCACCATAAGCTTCAGTTTTATGCATGTATGTACTTTTGAAGATAAGGGCACCTCAGTCTGCAATGCAACGGTTGGAAGCAGAAGTCATTAGTATTTTAGGTGAGAAACAAGCACTAATTTTGCTTTAGTTTTAGTCTGTGTCTCTGTGATTTGTTCTGTTCAACTTTTTAGTCTGTTCATTTAGATTGAGAAGAAGCACTATTTTTGCTGCAAGTTATGCCAATATTGGGTTCATTTTGATACCGTATCGTACAGTTGTTGAGTTAATTCTCTGGTTTCAATATTTCAATAGCCTTGCGAAGCCCTAAGAGTTTCATTGGATACAGTTTTCCTTCTTTCTTTGCTGTTTTCTTTGTTCGGCCTTCCTTTCCCATGTCAAGGTATACCTTAGATCTTGCCCTACTTAGACTCCATTCCTTCCAACTCCAGGTTGGGAGGATGTCTTAGCTTTTTGACTGGTCAACATTGTGCTTCAACGGCCCATGTGTATCCTGTTTCAGTCTGGTGTTCGGCCAAAATGTTGTGGTATTGCTGATTCTGCTAGCAAATTTTTCGATCTTCGTCGTGAAAAGGTGGCAAGTAACATAAAGGTAAAGATCTTTCTTCATGTAATTTCTTGTTCATAGCAGATTTTTGGATTGCATAATTTGAATGTTGGATCGATTTCTATTTGGAGTGGAAAGTGGAATTAGTATATGCATTTCAAGCTCCCTGGATTAAGATGAATTAGCTTTGAATATGCTTCTTTTACAACTTTTCGACACACCAGGCACTATGGTATTCGGGTTTATATGCTAATTAGCTTAATAGTGCAAGTGGGAGATTGTTAGGATTATGTCCTACTCTCAACTTGTGTGTCTTTATATATATGTATTTGTAATATAATAATGTTGCAGTTGTATTTGTAAATTCACATTAATCAATAAAATAATATTATGTATATGCGTGTGTGTTTATATACACACAAATACGTGTATATAACTGTTTGGTATGATTATATATATAATAAAATCTAGGTGATAACTTTCATGCCTTATAAAAATATTTACTCAAAATGTTCATAGTCATAGGTTCGTGAAATATAAGGATTTTCACAAATTGGAGCAATTAGCATGCTAGATACGACCCGTTCTTAAATATGGTAGTTGATATCAATCATACTGAGCATATTTACAATAATATTTAACATAAATCATAAAGAACCTAGTCATAATCACATCAAGTACAATCATAATTGTGGACTCAGTCACATTTGTGACATTGGTCATATTATCGGTCTTTAGTTACATTTGTGACTCGATTATATTAGTTACGTTAGTCACATTATCGAGCTTCATTTTCATTAAGCATAGTCGGAATAAACATTTTACTTGAGTCATAAAAATTCAGTCATAAACACATTTTTATTCACGCGAATTGACAATTATTACAGAATGTGTTTCAGTCCACAAACTTTAAATGTTTTTATTGATATTTTGAATTGGGTTTTAAAAATTTAACTATAAATATACGTAATTAGAATTAAAATATTGTTTAATGTAGAGCTTCTAACACTCCACAAAAATTCTAAACACAATTTATTTTCAAAAATACTATCATCTGCTTTCTTTGTTTCTCTTTCAATCTAAAGATACTTTTAATAACCCGTAAAATTTTAACCAGTTCCAATATGGGCTTCATCGAATTGATCTGGTGGTAACAGAAAAATCCATTGGATTCAAGTAAAACTAATGGCCAAATTTAATAATTAATTTCTTAGACGTAAATTTTCCATGTTATGGTTATTTGTAAAGAAAGATATGTGATTAGGGATGATAATTTCCGGATCCATATGGATTCGAATCCGAATCTGCAAGCTCTTCAGGGGACCCGAGTCCGGACGTGGACCCAGTAAAACGCATCCGGGTCCGGACCCAGGTATACCCGGATCCGGACCAAGGATCCGCAACTCCTCCATTGATTCTATTTTATTTTGTTTATTTATTTTTTTTAAAGCTAGATGAACTGAAGAAGATAAATTGAAGAGTGAAGATGAACTGAAGAGTGAAGAAGATTGGTGGTGGTGTCACTACTCTGGCGTGGGTTAGTCATTGCCAGTTATTGGTATAAAACAGAACGTTGTTACAAATGAACAACGTTTTTTAAAGAACTTGACATGCCTAGCTCTTGTTTGCTCAACAAATGAATAACAATATAATATATTATTTAAAGAACTTGCTTTCTATATTGTTTTCTCACTGTCACTGACGTCACTCATTTTTTTCTATTTAACCGGATCCCCGGTACCCTGGTCTGGAACCATCTAGACCCTCATCAGGACCCGTTAAATACGGGTCTTCAAAATGAAGATTCGAATCCGTAATTTTTTTTTTACGGAATTTAGGTCTAGCCGAACCCGAGTCGTCTGAGTCCATGCGGACCCAGGCCGAGTCCGGGTCTTCTTGCCATGCTTATATGTGAGGTAGATTTAATGGAATTCATTAAAGGATTTATTAGACTTAAGATAATATTTTTATTATTTATTATCTAAATTTTTTTTTTCTCTTTAATTTATTAGAATAAATTAAAATTTCCCTATTTCACGCCAACGAATCTCTCTACTCTTTCTTCCACGCAATTTCAGGGTAGAAATTTTATGCTCCCTGGTCTGAACTTTTGTTGCTTCCTCTTCACCATTTTCATTCCTCAAGCTCCTAGCTTAGTGTGATATCCCATTGGTGCAAAGAAAACAAGAAAAGTGGGGCCCTAGACCCCTCCTTATGAGCGAAAGTTGAAGGGGAAATTGGGGTTTTTTTTACTTTTCAATTTTATAAGGTAATGAAGCTTGTCCACCTACTTCTTTTTGATTTATTAACTTAGTTATTGCATTTGAGTTGTGATTATGTTTAATTTTTACTATTTGTTGAGCATTCTGGTTTATGGTGTTTATGTTTTGGAGCTTTAAGATTCTTATATCTATGGAGGGTGGTTGCAAGGTTGTTTTGGTTGTAGAGTGTAGTTATTGTGGCGAGATAAAGGAAATTTGAGCTTAAAGAAAGGGAAGGGTAGGTTCGGCATGATGGGGAGTTCTTGGTGGAGTGTTTGATTAATGTGGGGTTGCAGTGCACTATGTTGGAATTAATTTGATGCTTGAGTGATGTCTTAGTGGATTATTTATTGTTGGATTGATGAATGTGATGATTTGGGCAAATGTTGAATCTTCGGCCACTAGGAAACAGAATAATGTTGCTTGTAGCTAAGTTTGGAAAAATTGTGGGTGGTGTGTTTGGGTTGTCTTCTGGGGAACTTTGTAGGAAGTTGAAGTATTTTGTTAATGGTAGGTTGTGTAGGCAATGTTGACAAGTAGTTGATGCTAGATTAAAGGATTCATTAGGTTGCGTATTGGTAAAATTGGTGACTTTGTTGTGGTTGTGCCTAAGGTGCTAGTTTCGGTCATGGAGGAATTTTGTGAGATAGTGTGGCTTCAAAAGCGTACTTTAGAGAGTGTGTAATATCGGCATAACAACAGATGGATTAGCTCGAAGTTAGTTTATTTACGTTAGAATAAATGAGGAGAAAATGTTTTAGGAAATATTATGTCATGTTAAATTGCATTATAAGTTACTTTTCGTTATAATGTTTATCGATTATAGTCTCATTCATTTCAATCTATTGTTGATCGCAAGCCTGACCCACGGCCTGCTTCGCGGTAATTTTTAGCTTCCTGACTCATTGTGAGTGAATACTTTTTGTTATATTGTTGATGCTTTTGTTTTACTTTTTGTTGATAATTTCGTTTTATGTTTCACTGATATTTATGTTTTGATAAAGATTAGTTTGAATAAAATTTATATCTTGTGATATTTTTGATTGGATGTGTATGATTTGATTTGCAATGGTGCTTGTATAATGACTTTATTTTTATGGAGTTTAAAACCTTCATGGCGCATGTTAGTGTTCTGTCGATCTGAAAATGGTCGACCCACAATCCTCTGCATGGTTCTGTTCGTACATTGTCTGGTCTTTGCGCGATTCGGCAATGGACCCCTGTATGGTTTTTGACAAATTATTTTAGAGAAAAGGTTTTGAACTTGATATCTTATATTTGTTATGTATCTAATCTACATTTGTTTTACTTTTGTTTCCTTTTATGATATATGCTCATTGTGTCCCTAAGAGTCACACCCACAGTTTCTGAGTCTATTTTTCAAGATCCCTCATAGTCCTAGCGAGACCTTATGGATATTATGTGGAGACTATGACTTGGATGCTGGATATTTTGAATTTGCAAGTCACCCATGGGTCCCATTTGGATTGCATATGGATTTTGTCTCTTTTGCATATTTCGTGCATTGAGCACTTATGGCTCACTTGTATATGTATTATGGAGTACATGACACTGTATGGGATTTGTGAATTTATTTATTATGTTATGTTGTCAGCACGAAGCCCTTTTTGAGCATTTATGGAATTGTTTGCATTAGTTAAATCATGCATCATATGTGTCCTGTTGTGAGTATGGTTTTTGGTCTAACAAGCTGAGGGAGGCTGGTTACGCCAGTCTTCTGTCGGTAATACTGATTTTCTCGGGGTGTTATAATTATGGTACAAAAGCACGGTTAGAGTCAGTGACTTGCAAATAAAAAGGGTTGGCTGCATCTTACATGCATGTTATGTCTAGGATACTCACAGATAAGATGTTACCTTTCCGATATTTGTATCCGAGCGTGTCTTCAATTTCTTGTAGAAAATATATATATGGACTTCTTTGTTATGATGTAATAATTTGAAATCTTTATTGTAGATTTAGCTTATGTCCTTGAGAAGAGGAGGTGCGCGTGTTAGGGCACCACAATAGATTGCCCCAGATCAAAGCTTGTCAATACCTCACAAGCTTGCACCTAAGAGAAAAGAGTGCCATGTTGGTAGGAGAGGTAGGGCAAGGGGAGCTGATGTAACTGAAGCTCTAATGCCTAGTGATACCCCTTCAGGGATGCAACAAGCCCAACAAACTTTGCCGACTTTGGTAAATTTATTGACTCAGTGGAAGCAACAAGCCCTAGCCTCTATCATACTTCCCCTACCACCCGCACAACCACAAGCCCAAATTCCTAAGGTCGAAGGTAAGAATTAGTGGTACCCCTGCAAGAGTTCAGAAAACTTCACCCACCATCCTTTCTTGGCACCGAACCAAATCCTAACCCCATGGACTTTATTAAGGAATGTGATTTAATTTTTAAAGCGTTAGGGTGTTCTCTTATTTGAGCGATTCAGTTGGTGAGATTTCAGTTAAAGGATGTAGCTTTCTCTTGGTATCACTCTTACAACCAGAACATACCTGCTACAACCCCACCCTTATAATGGACTAAATTTAGTGGGGCTTTTCTTGACTTAATTGTACCAGAAAGTGTCAACGATACTAAAAACATTGAATTTGAGTTGCTATCTCAGGCCAAGCATATGACGGTAATGAAGTATGACATTACTTTTGCTTGGTTTTTCCTATTTGCCCCACACTTGGTTACTACAGAAGAAATGAAGGTGAATAGGTATATTAATGATCTTTCATATTATTTATTCCAGTCTATTCCGATATCAGAAATGATGAGTAATGTGCAAACTTTGTATGTTGCAATTTGCTTTCAAGCAATAGTGTGAGAGAGGCGCGTAGAAAAGGAAACACAAAAGAAAACAAGGTTTGATAGAACGGGGAGACCTCAACAGCAGGGGTATAATATATCCTAACGTGGAGCTGCACCTTCACAGAGTTTAGCTCGCCAAGAGATTTTTGGACCTAGAGGTTCGAGTAGGGGACACCCAAGGGTGTCATCTCTTAAGCAATTCATCAACATTAGTTTTTAAATCCGGAGCTTCCACTTGCTTAACGTGCGGTCGTCCACATCATGGTGAGTGTAGAGAAAGTATTAGGGTATGCATGCTTTCGGTGTAGTCAAATGGATCATCTTGTTAAGGACTGCCTCTCTCTTGTACATCAGACTTCACTAAATCCACCCTCAGTAGCGGTGAGTACACAAGCCCAACCGTCAATTGGTAAAGGGTATGGAAACCACAAGAAATTTGATCGAGGTTAGTCCTCAGGTGGTAAGGGCAGCCAGTAGCAGGCAGAAGCCGAGCGAGAGTATTTGTTTTGACTCCACAGGATGCCAAAGCTTCGAATGCAGTGGTAATATGAACTTTATTATTGATTTTCATCGCGCTAGAGCTTTATTAAATCTTGGCGTAACTCACTCATTTGTTTCACAATACTTTGTATCCTATTTGGGAAAAGGGTTAGAACTCTTAGAAGCACCAATTTCGGTCATCACTTCTTGGGGTAGTGCTATTTGTAGTAGCTGTTAAAGTCCTGTGAGATTTCGATTGGGAAGCAGGTGTAACCCATCTATTTGTTTTACCTGATATTCTCAACTTTGAAGTGGTATTGGGAATGGACTGGCAGTTTACACTATGTCTACACTACGGTCGAAACAAATAGCCCCTGACTTGCGTCACTTATGATCACTAATTCAAATATCATTGTGACTATTTTGTTCCATTGTGCCAGGCACGTTACAACTTTTACTTTCATTTTGTATGCATGGGTGAGCTTTGATTATTATTGTCTGGCTTTATTTTGATTATTGAACTTGCACATGATCATCATGCATGCATGCAACATAATAAATTGCCAGACGTTGCAACTGCTTCATGCGTGAGGTGGTTTTCTTCGATATGGCTAGACGCACAACAAACTTGCTGAAGAATGATGCCGTGAGATAATTCCAAGAGTTTCAATGATTGATATACCACTCGATCTTCCGTATTATGACTTACCACGAAAAATCTATGACGGTCTGATCAATTCACTTGAGGAAAATATATTCTTGAGAAAAGTAGCTGTACTCTTAGCCTTCCCAGTGTTTCTTTCTTTTCTTTGCAGATGGGAAAGATTCGGCAACACTTGCCTCTCTACGAGGATGATGAGGTTCCATCAATATGGATTCCTAAGAGGTGCGCTTATTTAGCAGTTTTGTAAAAGTAAATATCAACTTGTGCACAATATAGTTCTCTTAAACTACATAAAACTCTTCAAAAGAAACCTTGTGATCATGGTCATCTGGCTATGGGGCGGCCGCATTAAAGTAGGTCATCATCCTCAAGAGATTCTCTTAATGGATGTCCCTTCCTTCATCTTCGTGGTTTTACTGAGACCAAGGCCTCATGAAGTTATCGCTTCGAAGGGTACCCAAACATGTCTTGTAATGACTCCATCATCATAGATGCTGTAGCCATTGATTCATGCTTTGTAGTAAGAAAAACAGACATCCCTGCTAGTAAGTAGCGATGGGTCTTCTCATTGGCATACCCATATTTGGTGAGTATCATATACAGCTTGGCTCTAGAGGACTCCTTATTCAAGATAAATTTAAGGTCTTAAAAAACCATGACAACTTTCATGTTACTTTTTATTTAACGTAATTTTCTCTTGTATATTATCGTTAGCAAGTATGGAAATATCAAAGAAAAATGGCTGAAAATTTTAAAATAAACATGCATTCAAAAATTTCATTTATCGCATATTAAAATCATCACAAGCATTTTGGCGTAAAATTAGATGCATGGACCATGTAAAATGAATCAGAAAGCTAAAAATAATTAATATGCCACTGAAATCTATTATCCCACAAAGAAGTGTCGTCGTAGGATAGATCAAGTATTTGGATGATAGAGTGAGACAATCTCAATTGATTAATATATGCGAGAATAACTCTTATTTCTATATTACCCAACCACCGTTTGATTTGATTAAGTAATTTCAATTAACATTTAATAATTCCTTTGTTTCGGAACTTTTGGAATTAACTAGTGAAGTGCTGCCGTAGGGTAGGTCAGTTTACCAGATACATCTAGAGTTCCTATCCACTTGGAATACAAACTTGATGTTGACCCAAAATGGACACCATCCGTAGGGGGACGAAAACAAAGTTGTCTCGAGGCATCTTTTGTATCTCATATTTTCGAATTAACAACGGAGATCACGGAATATATTGTTATATATATCTCTCATACTTACTATTTAGAGTTAAAGGTTTCTATTACATTAATATCTAATTTATTTAGATTATGCGCGGCTAAAAACATAACCTAATTAAAACTAATGGATTATTAGTATCATCTCCAAATTTTAACACTTAAAATTTTGTCTACTAATTTTATTAGTCTCAACTAATATAATTTAATTAAACCATTTAATTAAGCATTCCTATTAGTGAGATATTTCAATTTGAACACGTTCACTATCTAAAGTTCAAAATTTTGAATTCGGATGTCAATAATTATTTAATTAAACTATTTAATTAAAATACAAGTGACTTGTTCTATTTTCTTTTGTACGTGGAATTGTATCCCGAGTGTAAAGCACACTATCGTCCATTCAGAATTGACTATATACAAAAATAAATAACTAGTATCTCATTAATTTTTTTTTCCCGAATTACCAAATTTTACACTTATTCTAATTAAACTTATTTAATTAATTTACATGTATTAATCTAAATTTTAACTATTTAAATTTGCATAATTTTTATGCTTAGATTAAATCAACATGCATTTAATGTCATGACATGTTATGATGCATGAGTGGTAATCCTTTACTATATGACATTACTCAAACAATTTGAATTAAAACATAATATAATAAAACTAATGCAGTGACCAATCTCTCTTTTTTTTTAAACTAATCTAATTAGCACAAAATCATCAAGGCATCATTTGGTCTTTAACTCTTACTCCATAGAATGACTCGAGTTGAAAAAACCTCCTTATTATGTTGTTGACGGCAATGATTCCAACATTTACATTGAATATGGATACAACATAAAATTATATAAAGAATAATATTACAACACTTACAACATGGCCTTATAGTCTTACATTTACCAAAATAAATAAATTAAAAATAAAAACAGAAAAAATTTACGACCAATGTATTTTTTTACAATAAATAAAATTCATCATATGATTAATTTTATAACATAAAATTTATTTATTTTATGCTCACTCTTATGAAATATAAAAATGTTTTTTTTTCATGCATCTCATACATAAAAATAAATCAACCATAATTATTAAATAATTAAAAATAAAAAAGAATAGTTGAAATACTTTTCACCCTGGCTCTTGATGCTAATTGTAGAAAATCGATTTCCTGAACGGCGTAAACATATTAGGCACCAGAATCGACCTTGAAATTTTTTTCTCCCTTCTCTTTACACTATGGTCAAAACAAACAGCCCCTGAATTGCCCCTTGCGTCACTAATGATCACTATGTGAAAGATCTTTGTGGCTGTTCTGTTCCCTTATGGCATGCACGTTACAACTTTTACTTTCATTATATACATGCGTGAGCTTTGATTATTATTGCTTGGCTTTATTTTGATTATTGGACTTGCGCATGATCATCATGCATGCATGCAACGTAGTGAATTGCTAGACGTTGCAACTGCTTTATACGTAAGCCGGTCTTCTTCCATATGGCCATACGCACATCAAAACTTGATGAAGAATGATGTCGTGAGATAATTCCATGTGTTTCGATGACTGGGTATATCACTCGATATTCCGTGTTATGACTCACCATCAAAAATTCGTGAGGGTAGGTTCGGATCAACTCACTTGAGGTCTACATGTTTTTGCTCTATTTTCTCTTTTCAATCTCATTGAAAATATAAGAAAGTGGCTAGGGTCTTGACTGTTAGTGTCCTACACATGCCTAAGATCTCTAAACAATGATTTGTGTGTGAATTATCTAAGTTAAGTTGCAGAATACTTATATTGGTTGGTAGAAAAAAATCAAAAATTCCTTTGGATGTAGAAGCTCCAAGCTTTATGTTGAGTTCTTTGTTATTTTTTATTATCTTTTGATTTATGAATCCAGAGATTGTGTTTTTCCAACTTGCATATATGAATACTTATGCTTATTCTATGTGTGATTGGGGAACCCAGTTGTGACTGGTAAAGTTATTTTATGTGTTGATCTTCTGTTGCATTATTGTTTGTGGGTATATTGTCGATGTTAGATAAGCCATAACTATAAATTTGTGTGATATTAACATAGAGAAAGTAAATCATCGATTACCTTAAAATTTAATGTGTTTTGAATTGAATATCTTCTGATTATTGGTTTTGCATGTGAAACCTTCAATTGAGTAATAAAAGGAATCAATAACTGAATATAGATTGTTGATACAAGAGAGATTCCCCGATGTTATGCTATTTCTCTCTACTGATAACTCTTAAGTATTTTAATAGTTTTTATTTCATATTACCAACTCAATCATTATCTTTCCATTAAGTTATTAGTAACGTTTTTATTTAAGTAAATTAGTTCCTTATAACCATCTCTCTGAGGAATTGACACCCCAACTATACTGCGATAACCGTGAGTACTTTTTGAGCGTGATCAATGGCCGATTGTACGCGTTGAAACAGAGGCACATCAAGCTAGGCATTCAACCTATAGATGATATCATTCCGTTGATCATCGTGTAGCGTATCAGTCACACTAACGAAGTCAATATTTTAGACATCATCTTGCTAGACTACATACTTCAGGTAAGAAACTGCTATACTAATTAATTTATTTATATTTTGTATTACAGACAATTCCTAAAAAAAAAAATTGTTTATGCAGAGCTGCATGGTGAACATAGGAGCTCTTACATTGATTTCATGTTCATACCTATAGTAAGACTAGCATTTCCCAGGGCATGGTCATCACCCGACTCTTGCATTATTTCGAGCACAATTTGGATGTGATCTTCTTTCAGCATCTGACTATCATTAATCAGGGATTCATGTGATAGAGGAGCCTTTATTGCACAGATGCCTCTATTGCACTAATGATATACTAGTTGACATTAATTTTGATGATTGATAGTTTTATATTATTTTAATTTCGATGTATGTTAATTGTTTTTATTTTATTTATAAATATGATTTTTACTTATAAATCCCAAAAGTAAAAAAATAAATTACAAATCATAAATTATATTGTATAAAAAAATAAATAAAAATCTACAAATGTATATTGTATAAAATAAATAAATAAATAAATAAATATATATATATATATATATATAATATGTGGATATGTTATAGACAAATAAATTAATTAATTAAAATTAAAAAATTTTAAAAAATAAAAAATATTAAAACTTCTCAGATTCGAAGTCAATTCGCATCTCAAAAGAAAATATAAAACAAATTTAAAACAAAAAAAATTAAAACTCTGGATATCCGAAAAATTGACTTCGGATCTCATAAGTTTAAATAAAAAAAATAAATTTCGGAATTTCATGATAGACTTTGGAAAAGTTGGATTCTCCAAAGTCAAATTCGGAAAAATTAGACATTTTGGCAAAACGCAAATATTTTGGCTCATTTTGGAAATTTTTTTGACTTGTTTTAACTTCGGATCTCCGAAATTTTAAATAAAAAAAATAAAATTTTGGAACTTCATGGTAGACTTTGAAAAATTGGATTCTCCAAGTCAATTTTAGAAAAATGGACCTTTTTTTTGTTTTAAAATTTTTTATTTGAAACTTTTGAGATGCGAATTAATTTCGAATCTCTGAAGTTTTAATATTATTTATTTTCTTATTTTTTTTTATTTAGTTTATTTATTTTTTTTGTCTATAATATATGCGCGCACATATATATAAATATATATATATATATATATTTATTTATTTATTTATTTATTTTATACAATATATGATTTGTAATTTTTTATTTATTTTTTTATACAATATAATTTATGATGTGTAATTTATTTTTTAACTTTTGAGATTTATATGTAAAAATCATATTTGGATTCTCCAAAATCAATTTCGGAAAAATTGGACATTTTGACAAATGTAAATATTGTAATTTATTTTGACATGATAAAATTTTGTTGACTAGTATTGTTAATTTCCCTAATACATGTCATTTATATTTGAAATGCTCAATTTTAATTAAAAATAAGTAAATTAAGTTAATATATATTTTCCATAGATAAGAGTACAGGACGCCATTTACAAACATAGAAAGAAATAGAAAACAGCAAAAGATTTAAAAAGAGCAGCAGAATCTTAAGAAGAAAGGTGAGGGGGCCCTAATTGATGCAGCCGCTTCAACCAACCAACTTAAAACATCAATTTTATTACATGTTAAAAGTATTTAGGGATCAAAAATATGAATACAAGAATCTAATTACAAGAGGTCATCCTTAGCTTTGCCTAGAAGAGTAGTTCTCCATAAAAAGAGAGACATAACCTTGATAGATCGGAGAGACGTTATGTCGGCTTGAAGTTATTCGTTCTTCACGCTCGAAATTGTGTTTGTGGCTCTTGTTGTGTGTTCTCTCCATTTTCCCTCCTTTCTAGGGTTATGGACGAGCTTAGGTATTTATATAGAAGTCTCGGAGTCCATATATGTGTGAAACACGACTGAAATAAGTTTCTGGGACATTATCGGGGTGCCACGGCACCAGAAAGCATGAGCTGCAGTGCCCAACTCTCGGGCTTGATGTATGGGAATATTGGTGAGGGGCACCGCGACACCAATAACTTCTTTTCTGGTCTTGTCGATTTTACATCTCCGCTCTTCCCGCGTGCATCCAATGCGTCCGTAAGGTCTCGAAACATGTGTAATTGCTCCAATCTTCATGTTCCATTGCTTCCTATTAACAAAGAACAAAATAAACTATAATTAAGATTAAATACATGATAATCAATCTGAGTTAACGGTGTTCAAAGTATACTTTTATGCACTTATCACAACCTTCAACTAGCTTATTGCTAGTCCCTAGCAATTCAATCGTAAAAAGAAAATAATAAATAAATAAAAACTATCTAAGCCACTTTCGTAAGGATCACTATTACATTTAGCATATACAACAAGCCTTTAAACCCCTATGTGTCCCTAGTGGACGAGTTATAGTCTCGTGAGGGCCTACAGCGACGATACCCACAAATGTCATTCAAAGCACATACAATCATGCAAAAATAAAATGAAATAGTCTAAATAGTTAAACATATTATTTTCCTCAAAGAATGCCTAGTAATGAAATCAGAGAACTTTCAAAGTACTCAACGCAACTCAAATCCAAGTCCTTGAATAAATCATATAAGCCAGACTCACATTGTGTGTGTGAAAAGGTTTATTCACAACTTGATTCATAGGTAAGCCAAATCAATGATTTCATTTAAAAATTGGGATACGATGGGCCAAACTAACCTAAATATCTCAATTATGCTTTATAATTGCCTTTCTGTGCTAAGTATGGTATGATTTTTTTTTATTTCTTTGTCTTTTTTTCTTTTCGAACTTTTTTTTTCTTTTTTCGACACACAGATTCTATCTATGTCATGTACACAGAACTAACGGATTCTATCTGATACTCATAGGATATCATGAGCATGGGTCTACACTCAACGAGCTGGTGGAGGTCTGATCTAAATAGATCGGTGACGTGACTGCCATCAAAGTGTGGAGGATCTCTCGTATATTCATAGGGTCATTCAATGTTATCAAATAAACACCTACATGTATATACGAGTCTCCCGAGACTCATGGTTCATTGGGGTAAACCATCAGACCAAGTCCCGATATACAAAATGTACCAGTCTCCGCAGATTTTACTAACCGATTCGTGTTAGTAAATCTTGACCAGGAACTTTATTTGAGAATATACAACTTATAGTGACACTTCCCAATGTCAATACAAACTACATTGTAACTACACACTACGTTGTAAATCATTGGGTCTTTGTCTTTTATATATATATATATATAATATATATATATATATCACTAAACCAAATTTAGTTTCAATCTAATGGTAATTAGATCAAATACATATATAAAAACAAGAGGTGTAACCATTAATAAGTAATATTGTGCAAAAAAATATATTATTCGTATTCATGAATCATACATAAATACAATCCGAATTGGCGCTGCCGAGCACCAACTCTAACAGAAATAATCTTTACATTTTATAAAATATAAATATAATTATTTCCTAATCAATTTATTTCATAATTATCAGGTATTAATTATGCCAACGATGTGATCTGTCCTGCCAAGGAACTAAATATTCCAAAATATATGAAACCAGCCATAAAGGCGGTGATATCATTTGTCCATAACAAGTCTAGCTAGGTACTTACTTATGCCAAATATATAAAACCAGCCATATATATGGTAATAAAATTTATCAATAATTAATCTAGATCTTTAATAGTCCACTCTCTCTCATTTATGGGATTCAAGTATTATCTGTGTCAATCAGGGATTGTGTACAGCTAGTCAAGAGTTCTCAATAAACTAGAAAGAGTATGAATTTTATTTAGGAAATTATCACATTTTATAAAATATAATATAAATAAAAATCACATATATTTTCATACAAAGAGTTCACCTTTTACCCTAACATGATACCAATTTACAGAATAAGATATAAATAAAAAATACCCATGATTTTATTAATAAAAGAAAAAGAAATTACAAAAGAAATAAAATAAAATAAAATACACATAATACTTACTCCAAATCTCCCGAAAGAGGAAAATGAAATAACACCTGGACTGGAGGGGAGCTCCCATCTTCCCCCCCTCCCCCCCACTCAGGTGCCGAGCACCTCATTTTATAGGAGGGCTTGGTCAAATTTCAAATGCAATTGATTTTGCAGGCAATGCATTATTGCATTATTGTCCAGCAATGCAATAATATATTACTTTATATATATAATATATATAAAGTCTCAGTGAGATCGCCTAAATATATTATATATATATATATATATATATTATAATAATAATAATAATAATATAATAATAATAATAATAATAATAATAATAATAATAATAATAATGATACAATACATGTGTAGCTAAATACACTATTAGCTCATTTTGTCGCCAATCTAAATACAATGAATGTTTTCCAAGTTCGATTTGAATCTAGATGTCACATTCTTTTATTCAGGGTTATGGAATTCAGATATTATATCATTTTTCCTGTTGCGCTTTTGTAGACACTGGATTTCATATGAGATCCACAATCGAGAATTTATATGATGGGGCACTAGCGATCTTGCAAAACAAAGGTAAAGTGAGCGGGGAGCCTATACCCACCAGTGTGATGGGTGTCGTAGTTAGTACGACGCTTAAGTCAGTAGTGAAAACGAGCAGTATATAAGGTGAGAGTAAGGTATGAGGTTATCTCACCTCTGTGGACTATCACGAGGGCGGTGGTCCGGTATTTGAAGGGAATAATGCTCCGAGAGCTCAAGTTAGAGTGCTTAAGCTTCAATTACCCGTACTATGAGTTTTACACTTATTTATAGATTTAAAGAAGTCACTTTTCCAATTGGTATAAGAGCTGTATTATGGAAGTGGGATCCATAGCACGTTTATATGTCATGACTTTCAGTGCTCAGCGATCTTAATATATGGGGGTTAGTATATTTGTCGAGGAAAATGTGATATAACAGTTGGGGAATTAATGAGATGTTTTTCAGTGGGAGATCTGTTTGGAGAACCAGTGGGATGTCTGGCCTGAAATAAGAAGAGTTTAAATTTTCAATTTTGATCCGGTTATTGTTCGAAGGATTTTGGGTTATATATGATATAGAGCTTGAATTGAAAAAACAATTATGCCCTTAGCCCAAATTTGGCCCGTACAGTTTGTCATCTACTCTCTAAGTCAATGTGTCTTTAGCTTGGAGAGTATTTCGAAAAGAGTATGTCATTTGGGGTATGTTAATGTTGCTTGACCTGTCAAAGGTCATACCGTGTTGATGGATCTAAATAAATATCTAGGATTATCCTCAGCCGACCAATCATGGATATTGATGTCGCTTGGACCTGTCAAATGTAATATCATATTGATAGAACTAAGTAAATATCAAGAATGAACCTCAGTCGACCAGAGCTGGATGTTGATCTGAGAGACCATTATGAGTTTGTGGGGAATGATCATGTAGACCAGATGAAGGCCAAGATAATCTCCAATCGACCAGACCTGTTGAAGGTTCGGGGGAGTCTTCTATGTCTTCTGGATCAGATGAAGGTCCAAGTCTTAATCTTAACTAGACATGAGCCATGAGGAATGTGTCTGTCGACTGGACCAGATGAAGGTCCAGGATAATTATAGATAAAGGTTCAGATGTACTTGCAAGGAAAAAATATGTTAGTGCACCTGCATGGAGTCTTCGATGTCATCTGGATCATATGAAGATCCAGGTCTTGATCATATGAAGATCCAGGTCTTGATCTTGACTCAACATGCGCCATGGGGAATGTTCCCGTCGACTGGAGGAGTGAAGGTCGAGATAATATCAGCCGATTGGATCTGAGAAGGACCAGAGGAGTCTTCAATTTCATCTAGACCAGATGAAAGTCCAAGTCTTGACCTCGAGTAGACTGTTAGGGTTGGTGCCTATAAAACCTATCCGGATCATTTTTTTGTCCGATTCATATATACGAACAATATATCTTTCCATAATATTACTTATATATGGTTGCACCTCTTGTTTTATATACGTATTCTATCTAATAACTATTAGATTGAAACTAAATTTGATTTAGTGATATGTATATATTAGACAAAGACTAATGATTTACAACGTAATGTGCAATTACAACGTAGTTTGTAATTGACATTGGGAAGTGTCACTATAAGCTGTATATTCTCAAATAAAGTTCCTGGTCAAGATTTACTAATACGGGTCGGTTAGTAAAATCCGTTGAGACCAGTACATGTCGTATATTAGGACTTGGTCAGATGGTTTATCCCAATGAACCATGAGTCTCGGGGGACTTGTATAGACGTGTAGATGTTTATTTGATAAATATTGATGGCTCACCAAAGATTTCCTAATATATGGTACACCAACATCAATATGAATCTTCTCGAATCGAGTAGCATAGTGATCCTTCGACTTACGATACCACTGTGGATATATGAAATATCTTCCACACTTAGATGGCAGTCACGTCACCTATCTATTATATCAGACCTCCACCTGATCGTTGGGTGTGGACCATGCTCATGATATCCTGTGAGTATCAGATAGAATCCGTTAGTCATGTGTACAGAGCATAAGTATCATGTATATATTTATGATCTAGTAAATCTATGTTTGTGGAAGTCGACTATATTATACCTAAGGGATTCGACGTTTCTATCTATATTCCCGATATAATATTGATAGCCTGTAACAGAGGGATTTTACCCGTGCAATATCCTTGACTTACATAGTTTAGTGAGATTATATGTGGTTGTCATAATTTACGAGTGGGTGAATTATGAACACAAAATTTGATTCTGTGACGGATAAACCTAAACTTAGAGAGTTTCATAATATGAAATATACTAATTGAGCACTTGGGCAACACATTATGAATAATACATATTATTCATAATACTTTATCAGATTAAATGAGTTAATTCAAATCGTTTAACAGTTAAACGAAAAATACATACATAAAGGGCATTTTGGTCATTTCTTAATTAATATGTATTTGTATTTAATATATGATTTTAATATATGATTTTATTAAATGCACATTCATTAATTGTCAAAATGAGATATTTGACATATATCATTAATGTATGTATTTGGATTATTTAAAGTAAATATAATACATAAATTTAGATATTTATATTTAAGTAATTATTTAATTATTAAATAATTAAAGTAATTGAAATATAAAATATCTAAGTTGATATTTAAAGTTGATATTTAAATTTGGAAATGATTAAAGTGTAAATGTTTGACTTTTACATTTATGGAAAATGTTATTAAATTGGATTTGGTTTTTTTATTTTGTTTGAAAATTGGAAAATATTGTATCCTTATTTTCTTGCTAATTTCGACCGTAGCCTCAGCATATATAAGGGTTTTATTTTTCATTTGCTTCCATTAGGTTAAGCCTCCAAAAATACACAAAAGAAAGGTTGAGAGAAAAAAGAGAAGTGTTAAGAAGAAAATTAAAGAAAACTTGAAGATTAGTAAGTAATTTCATCTTTTCTTTAGATAGAAAAATATTTCTATTATTTTTAGCTTTAACATATGATGTTCACATATTTTTCTACTCTGTTTATTTTATGTTGAGAAGTTTGGAAGCTTGAATGAAGCATATATGCATGTATGATAATTAAAGTAAGCTTGTTAATGGTTGACATTCTAGAGTGTTATAAATATTCTTATAGCTCTTAGAATTATTCTTAAGTTCTTCATTGGTAAAGACTTTTATTGGTGTTAATATTAATATGATTAATGTTGAGAAATTTGGATTTAAAGCATGAAAAATGATATTTTTGGCACCCAAATCAGATCTGAAAATTCTGAAAAAAATTTGGTGAAAAATATATTATTTAAATGTATTGGATGTGTATTGGGTATTGAGATAAGTACTTAAAAAATTTTCGGATTGAAAATATGAAAAAATGATGAAACACGGCGTTACTGTAGGCCACAGAAATCGGCGACGCTGTTCTAGGCTCGCGGCCTAGTCGGGAGTACGAAATAGCCCACAGGGCACTAAACTGAAGAATAATGGAGTCGCCACCCAGTGTGAACTAGGAAATGATTTAAGGCCACACTCACCCCTCGCAAGGGAAGACCTCAAACCGTTGGGTTCGGAATGGTCCCTTACTTATGCCACTTGTAATGAAAAGATTTGTGCAATAATTTAACCAAATCTACGCAACCTACATACGCGAGAACGACCTATATCTAAGTGTACATACAACCTATATCTAAGTTCGCGTACATAAAAGTAAAACTTATATCTAAGTTTGCATGCATAAAAGTAAGTCGATACAACGGCAAGCACACAATCTCATTAACGCATTAAACTAATACATGCAAAAACATAAATAAACAACAATTATCCCAGCATAGAAATTAAAGAGAAATAACCAAATTCCTAATATGAAAGAAAATAACTAAATCATGCATTAAAATAACATATTGTTCCTAACGAACGACGGATAAACACAAGATTGGATGAAACGAAATATGTGCGTTCCTCAAGCGGTACGTGGAATTGTACCCAAGTACAGACCGCACTACCGTCCATTCGGATTCAGCTACAGAATTTACGTTTGGGTTTCTATCCGATATACCGCGAGAGTTGACGTAAAATCATTCATCCAATAGCAACAACATATATAAATCAAAGATACACATGCGAATAAATAATAATTAATAATAAGGAGAAGAACGAGAATATATAAAAAAAAAATGTGCCCTCATGTCTAACCTCTTAAGTCGTCTCTTGTAAGTGCGTTACGCGGTTGTTGGAAGGATTGATGCTCCACAACTTTTCTGATTTACTGGTTCGTTGTTTTCCTTCGTTGCCTCGTTATTTCGGGCTACCATATGCTCTATTTTTACGACAGTTTTGCTCACTGTTTTTGTGGTATTTGGGCTGTGTTTCAGGCTGTTTTTGTGCTGTTTCTGGTGCAGTTTTTAGGGGACTATTCTGCGTGTTTATGGTGCAGTTTACGGGGACTATTGAGCATGTTTAGGGTGTAGTTTGCGGGGACTGTTTTGCGGGTTTAAAGGCAGTCAGGGGGCTGTCATGAGGTCTATTTTGGGCGTGAATTTGAGGACTGTTTGGGGTGAATTTGAAGGCAGTTTAGACGTGAATTTGAAGGCAGTTTCTGGTTGGTGATTTGCGGGGAAGTTTCTTGGTTGTTATTTTCGGTACTTTGATGGCTGTTTGAGGTACATATTCGGTGGTTAAAGGGCTGCTAGTTGAGGGGCTGTTTCGGTGGTAATATGGCTGGTTTCTTCTTGTATTTTTGCGGCAATGGATGGCTTCTTTCTAGTGTGTTGGGCGTGAATGCTAGGGAAAAAAAGTTGGGTTTGTGCTTCTTTTTATAGGAGAGGGTTGGGGTTTACCTTATACGGGTAGGAAAACGGAGATTGTGTAATTATGAGGGAATATTTAATTTGTGTGTCATAAGGAAAAATCTATTTAATTAGGAAGGGGATTGCTTTAGTTTAGGCATGTGATTTAATTTAATTAGGAATGTGATTTATGAGATTTGATTTGATTCTTTTAATTTGGGAAGGTGATTTGATTTGATTTCAACATGTGTTTAATGTGTGGATTTATTATTTTGGGAGGATTTGGGCGTGAATTAGAGGTTTTGGGTGTGTGTTTAGGTTCTTGGTGGTGTGTGGGCTTGGTGTGTGGCAGGCGGGGGTTTGGACCGAAGATAAATTTTAAAACAAAGATCTAACGAGCAAACCCGAAGTTAAGCAAACGAATTAAGTCCAACAAGGTATCAATTTATGAATTTTTCTTTCCGACGTCTGTTTCCCGCGACTTCCAAAACTTAAAAGTAGTGTGATGAGCGGAAAATATATCAATATTTACCGCCCCTTTAACTTAATATTTTGTTTAGTTTCTCGGGTTTAATGAACGTTTTTATGTGTTTTAGTTTATTTTGCAGATAAAATAATATTGGGACATAATGAAATCATATAGGGTGAAATTTGGGTCAAATAAGGGCAATTATTGGACTTGATATATTAATTTTGGAGATTGGAAACTTGAAAGGGCATTTTTAACGAAGTACAGTTTTGGAAATTCCATTTTTGCGCATTTGTCATATTTTGGGCATATCCTTTTTCTCCGATATCGGATTGAGCTGATTCAAGTTCCAGATTAAAGAAGACTCAAAGATATACAACTTTTAAAGATAAAATATTTTCGAATTCTGAAGATTTCATGACCGAAATTGATGAACTATCCAGAAGTGTGTTGTGTGCAATTATTAAAGTCATTTTCAATCATTTTCAAAGCAAAAAATAAATTAATAAATAAATAATAAAAATTATCAAATCACCACCAAACATGATAAGTAATTAGTGGAGCAATTAATAATGGATTTGGTGGAGCAATTAGTGAAGCAATTAGTGCAGCAATTAATTATGGATTTGGTGGATGATTTGATGGAGGCAAAAATTTGCCTATAAATACCAAGCCATTTTATTTGTAAAATTCATACTTTCTTCTTCGAAATTCCTAAGGAATAAATAAAAGATTGTATCTTGTTTATTTATTTACAGCTTTCAGTAATTAATTTTCACTTTCGTATTTTCTTTCTTTACTTTTCAATTTTTACTTTTCGCAATTTACATTTACGCACAATCCTTTCATTTCTTTACTTTTGCAGTTTTTATTTTTCAAGCAATGCGGAGGTAATTCTCCTTTGCTGGGGAGAAAGGTAAAGCTTTTATTATTGCTATTTAGATTAATCTCCCTTAATTATAATATATAAACTATTTAAAACATGACTTAATGAGGATACCGCTATATTGGCCGGTTGGTAATTAATTATAAATTGATTTTAACCTGACTAAATATGTATACCGCCTGTTTGGTCGGTTGGTAATTAATTATTAATTTGACTTAATCAGGATACCGCCTACATGGCTGGTTGTTAATTATCACACAAAGTTAATATATTATATTAAGGGAGATATCTAAAATAGTAGTAATAAAAGTTGATACTCTAACCCCCAGCATTTTCTTTTATTGTATTTTTACTTTATTTACTTTCAGCAATTTACTTTTCAGCAATTTACTTTCAGTAATTTACTTTTTTTTTTTTTACTTTTTACTTTTTACTTTTACTTTTTACTTTATTTACTTTTCGGCAATTTACTTTTCAGTATTTTACTTTATGTCTTTTATTTTATTTAAGTTTTTACTACCTGTAAATATGTGTCGTAACTAAGCCAGTTATCTGGGGTTGTGATGAAATCCAATATCACCGGTTTATAAGGGGTTAAATTATAGTTTGGGTAATATAAAGGTTTATTTATTGAGCCTTAATCCTAATGTTTTTTATTAACTGGCCATTAATAAAATTGAACTGGTAAACTTAAAATAAACTTGGAAAATGGATTTTAGGTTAAAGACCTTAGACTCAATAGCCCACGATCTTCCTTGAGGATAGATAACCCTTTAATAGATTTTCTTACAGGATAGGAATATACCTGTCGGGCGGGGGTAGCCATAATTGGAACTTAATCTTAATGAATTCAGATAATTTAGTTAACATAGACATATGATTCAATTGGGTTATACATGGTATTTGTAATTGACCATCGGAAGAGACTTTTACATAATTTCGTGTTACAGGTTAATAAACCAATATATTACACAAACGTAAAATAACCACTTCATCTTTTAAAAAGATATTGGAAGGATTCACAACCCTTAATAGTTTTATAAATTTGAATTTTCTTTAATCTACTTTCAAGCAATTTTATTTACTTGTTTTAAGTTTTAAAGTCACCACTCAATCAAATAATCAATCTATTAGATACTTGTAAACATTTAACTCCATAAATTGATAACAAAAGGTTTTAAGTTATCATGAGATCGATACTTTTTATAATACTTGAACGATACGTGCACTTGCGTTATACGCGTGTGATTACGCCGGTCATAGTGCCTCCGTATGAGACTTATCATCGGGACTTACATGTAAAAATACAGTTCCTACAGTTACCGGGGTGAGTTTCGGGCTTATCAGATGATGGCTATCCAAACAGTAAATTGATCATTGTTCAAGCATTCCATGAACTACCCAAGTACTATTTGGGCTGACCTGGGTAGCCCATATGTGTATTGATTGGTCGGTTCGGATAAAAATGTATTTTATGCTAATTTACGGAAAAATATTTTCGTAAAAATTTCGTGGTATTTCTAAATTAATTATGTCGTTATTTGATATCAAATAAATATGCTTAGGTGAAATATGAATGAATTATTCATATGGGATATCGAATAATTTTTAAAGTTACAATTTCACCTGAACCGCCTTTCCGCTGACCCTTTGAGAAAATCCTAACAAAATGATATCAGAGCGAGTTTGATCCTACATACATTACATCTGTCATGCTTGATATATGATATTTAATCCAATTTTATTATTTCTACATGAATGTGAAATTAATTTGATTAATTTTGGATTGTTTGACAATAGGAAAATCCCTGTTAAATAAGGAATTAAAGTAACTAGTATTAGGAATATTTTTTTCTTAGTCTATCTTGTCAGTACAAATGTGAATATTTTCCTAATGCTGTAGTTGTATCGTGCCAAAGCTGTGTATTTATGGCTGATGTTAGTTCATTTGTGCCTGTAGAAATTATATAATAAGGGATAAATTCAAGTGAAAGTTGAAATCCTGAACGTGCCAAAGCTGTCAAGACTACATCAGCAGCTTGAGTTTGTCATTAACAAGTGAAGCCTTGATACGTCTCTTGTGAACATGCCAAAGTTGTCATAACGAGAAACGGTCACGACAAAAATTAGTAGTCACAATGAGTGTGATTGACAATGAGTTGTCTACATGTGAATATACGTAGGCGAGAACATGCCAAAATTGTGAGTCGAAATATATTCATGGGGTCCACTTCCCATTATGGAATTCGATTTAATTATTGAATTCTCATTTTCCGTTGGGATTATTGTATTACGTAAAATAGTGGGAGACACTGCTGGTTAAAAATCCATAACTAAGGCAGTGTGTAATTTTATGAAAATTACCGCTTATGTTTTCCTTATTCGATTATATTAATAGAATTAAAATTTTAATCCACTGCATGCATATTTTATATACATTTTATGACTTCACTTATGGTTGCAGATTTCTATAATATGTTTTAGATTAAGAGTAGGCTTGGATATTGTTTGATTAGTCTAAACCATCGGGAACTGTTGTTCCGATTTTCTTGAAAAATCAAGATGGGTAGTGAATTAATTACTAAGTCATGATAGGTAATCTAAATAGATACCCGTTTTAGGATATAATCTTGTAGAGAGAATAGTTTCTTATGCAGTAAAGATTGACATGAATTGGTTCATATCTCGAGATTATTCACTGACATTAAGAAAAACCCATTAGGTATTTGTTTATCTGATAATGACGTTTCTTGACTTTAGTGACCTTTAGTGGTAATGTGTCTGACACTATTTTCTATTCAATTATTTGCAATTGTTGTGAATAGTTGAAGGTAAATTATAAAGCTAAAGAAATGAGATGTGTATAATTGTGTGTAGAGAATATTGATTCTACCAATATGATAACTATATGTATTGGATACCAGATGTCCGATCTAATTATTTGATATTTGATATTAGAACTTCTAACTATTTGATAGTTACTTGTTTTATATAAACAGTTGTTACATATTTTAATACTACTAGTAGTGTCATTGACGAAGAGATAAACATTAAGATAAATATTCAATTAAGTAAATAACTTAGAACAATGCTTTGTGAGATTTTATCACTTAAGCATTAGATGCTTATCCCGTATGGTAAAGGATGGTCTGATATGAGATCACACCACATATCTTTATCTATTTAATGAATATTGTATTCGGGAATGTGATTAAATCTTATTTAACCAATGATTTTCATTAAACCAGAAGAATTATTAAACTGATTCATTAGATGTATATAGTTTAATGAATTGTAAATTGCTTAAGGTAGTTTTCTTTACTTCGTAACTTAGTTAATGAGTTTTCATGACTTAGTTACATATTTCTGATGAAAAATGGATATAATATTTTGATTGGTTCAATGATATTTGATCTGAAGTTTTGAAAATTATATCTTTAAATTCATCGTGAGTCTTTGAATTGTTCAAAGATGTTTGATATGATCAAACATATGAATTTATGGCAATTAATTTTGAGATTATTCAATGAATATGATTCTTACTCAATATTATTCTTCTAGGATTCCATCGTGATGGAATTGGTTAGTGGGGGTAATCGAATCTTATATGATTTGAGTCGTTTGATATTGAGCGTTACCGAATTAGTTTCAATACTCGTGGAGATATGCTCCAATAACACTAATTCATTCTTTTAATTAAGGTTCCATTTATTTATACAGTTACATATATGATACGTATAGGTAGAAAATTTAAATCTTGAAAAGTTTGAGATTTGAATCTTTTTTTTTGTATAATGGTTATCTAATTAAAAGTACTTGCGCCTCGGAGTTACAAGTAAAAGTTTATCATTTATTCTATTTAATAGAATATTGTATTCTATTTGATAGAATATCTTTTCTACGATCCTGAGTTATGAAATTATTTTATTACTTAATTTGTAACATTGGATGTTGACCATTATAGAAAAGACTTGACTTATTGAATTCAATTGTTAGAGTGATAAACTATAAATGGAACTACATAATTAATAAGATGAAAAAACCCTTATACATCTTTCATATAAGTCCAATAGGATGTCAGAATCATTTGCCAAGTATTTGATACTTAATGAATCTGATGTTTTCTTATCGAAGAAAATTATCCTATCACTTATAGTGGGAGTGATATTTGATATCGATACCAGAAGTTAACATTAAATCATATATATAAGATTGTTCATAGCTTACTATGATCAAGTTTTGAACTTGATTAAGCTTTCGCTATGAATCGTTCATAAAATGTGCAAATGCTTTACACAACAGAAGCAAAGTGAATTTATTAAAGGGTTTACCTTTATAGTATGACAGTGAGAAAAGTTATACTCAGTAATCTATTATAGATTCTGATGAAACTTGTCTCTAGTCACACTAATTGAACAATTAAAGATTTGTTGGTTAATGTTGATATTAAACTGTGTATTTTAGCTACGAATGTAAAGTGGTATTTTTTGAATGGTTTCTTCCGATAAGAGATCCTTTGTGATTTCTTTGTTTGAAGAGTTCGTTCTAGAATGGCCCTAGAGATATATTCTGCTAAATTACAGTTTAATATACTAGCTTATAAAGCCTATTGTAGACTCATATGAGTATTCCGGAAATATGTGTTCTCTAATATGGATATCAGTCAGATTGTCTGATTTTATCAAATTATAGATAATATATATGTGATAGTTGTAAGTGTTCCTAAAACATGCCAATGATCTCTAAGAGTGATTTGTGTGTGAATAAATCAAAGAGAGTTGCGTAAAAACTTACTTTTATCGGATGAGATTCAAAACTTTTTCTTTGTTTAAGATGAAGCTCCAAGCTTTCTAAAGTGTTTACAACACTTGGGTGAGTTTCCCTATCACCTTGATTCACTCCTTTAAATGCTAGCTTGAACAAAAATTAAAAGAAAATTTTCCTACCATGGAAGCAAAATTTCGGCCAAGAGGTATAGAGGAAGAAGTGAGAGTTTTGTTTGCTGTGAATAGCAACTTCACACACTTCCAAAGTCAACATGTTAATTTATATTGATGTTGAGTATATGATTTGTTTTGAGTGTATTATAAGTAAACTTAAATTCACTTTCAACAAATCAAATCCAAGATTTAAGCCTAACCACTTTCATCACATGTCTAACATACTGATGTAAGAGAAGTGGGTCCCACCACTTTTAAATTCCTAATTTAAGTCGGCTAACTCAACACGCAACTTCGCTTGGGCCCGGGTTCATTTAATTCCGAATTAAACGAATTTTCCATTGCGACGTAATTAAATCTAATTTAATTAAATAATAATGCCTAGCAAAATTATTACGGAAGTCGCTCGGGAATTAATTCCAAATTAATTCGTTCGCTTGAATTAAAATTCAATTTCAATTCTGCATTGAAATCTAATTTCAATTAATATATCTAATATATTATTTCAGCCCAATAGTAAAATCTAATTTAACTATTAAATTTACTTTACCGATTAATTTCAAATTAATCGCGTTCTCTTTCTTGATGAATTTAATCCCAGATATATTTTCGACGCAATTAATTCCAGATTAATTCTTTCTCTGATAATTAATTCACAGATTAATTATTGCCATAATTAATCATAGATTAATTTTCTCTCTCATAATTAATCTCAAATTATTTTTTTGTTCGAGTCAAATCTCAACGGTGAATATTCGGGAAGCGACCCAAGAGATCCATGGAAATATTGACAATAAATACGGTCATCGGACTATCTGAATACGTGCGTACCCGGTACCATATTCCTACCGATTTACAGGACATGGTTGGCTTGTAGCAAAACACCGTGTCTACCCAATTCTCTAGAAATATTCTTTAAAGGAATATGTAATCTTTAACAGGCGTAGCATACGTAATATTGTGTATTACGATCCAGTATCAGATGTCACATGCTAGGCTTGATGCTGGAATTGTGTCTACCCCGTACGAAGCATATATCGGATCTCTGGTAACTAGTCTCTATAATCGGATAAACAGGACCTAATAATATTATCCCGATGACTGCAATATATAAGAGTACTAGTTCTTTATCCTACGTGATCATCATCTTCATATGACTGAAGTGATACTTCCATCTTGACATCACACCCAATACACTACAATTCTCAGTATACCCAGAAGAGGCATACACAGAACCTGTTAAAGCTCCGGATGACCAAAACCAAAGTACATTGATTGTCGCAAGTATTAGCGATGTAAGTTTCAGGTTAAGACCAAATACACCTACCATGAATCGGATTCCCATAGACACATAGTCATACTACCAATAGGATTCCGATGGGTCTATCCAGAGCGAAACTGTTTCCGTACTATTGGTAAACACAAGCTCCTATCACACTTGCATAAGTATCCAATACTTAAATATATGAGAAATATATTGCTATATTCACATAACACGCACAAGTGCAATACTAGTATATTCCGCATTATCGATGTCCAATCTCGATAATACTATGATTAGGGATATTCAATGATTAAACCTTAATGGATTAATACTATCTCATATCTTTTTAATCTGAAACTAATCATATGGACTTTTATCATTTATATATCCCGGTAATCCAATTACAAATGAAAAAAGAGCAATTTTCTTTGCACATAGTTAATTTGTACAACAACACAATATTCTGTACAAATAGTGATGCTATGGGTCATAATTGTCCAACAATCTCCCACTTGGCCTATAGCCAATCACTCAAGTGTCCTACACTTGAACTATGTATGGGTCACTCAAACTTCTACTGTGAAACAACTTTCGTCAGTGGATTTGAAAGGTTATCATCTGATGCGATTTATTCGATCATCACATCGCCACGATGTATGATCCGACGAATCAGATGAAATAATTGAAGTACATACTTGGATCGTTGATGAGGCCGTGATACTTTAGCCTGTGCTGTAGCCTAGCTCAGCTACTAATAGAACTATACCTAATCCAATTATGATTATAAAGATCTAAAATGCTTCATTTGCTACCTCAGCTGCAGCAATAATCCTCTTTTGTTGTTTATTCGGTAACAATATATTGCTTGGAAGATTTCCAGCTCACTGTTCCGTTATTCAAACTATGTAGTACCCTTATTACGACTTACAGTCGATTTTGTCGGTTTGGAAACTTGCAGCAGTGAACCCAGTCACCTCAAGTTCTCATTCTCCATAGCTTAGGAAAACATCCTTAGTTCATCTAAGATACTTAAGGATGTTCTTAACATCAATCCAATGACTATCACTTGGATTGACCTGATTGTGACTCTATATGCTCATATCATATGAGACACTAGGTCGCGTACATATTTTTCAATGTACAAGTTCACGGAGAGTGCCAGCAACTTTTAGATCTATCCCAGTAGATCCTTATTCATAGAATAAAGGTTGTCTCTCTTAACTAGTCTATGGAGAATTTTCATGAAAGCCAAGCTTTCACTGATTGTATTATGCGAATGTCATTTTCAAGAAACGATATGTCATCAATAGGACAATCATTGTCATTGTGCTCCCACTAACCTTCTTATATACACAAGAATCATTTTTGTTTTGAATTAAATCATATTATGATCTTATCAAAACGTTAGTTCCAAGAACATAATGCTTGCTTCAATCCATAAATGGATTGAATTAACTTGCAAACCTTGTTTGCATGTTTTTGGTATGACAAAACCGTCAGGATGTTGTAAACATCCTCTAAAAGGTTTCCGTTTAAGGAAAACGATTTTGAGGTTCAGCTGCCATATTTCATAAATGATACATGCAGCATTAGCAAGCATGATCCAAATGGATTTAATCATGGCAATGGTTAAGAGGTTTCGTCATAATCTACACCATGTTGATGACGATACCCTTTTGCGACAAGCCTAGCTTAGTACGTTTGTATGTTGCCACCCACGTTTGTCTTACTTGAAGACTCATATAGTACCAATAGGCACAATGCCTTCCGATACATCAACCAGTGTCCAAACTTGGTTGGTATACATGGAATCCATTTCAGACTTCATGGCGTTTTGCCATAATGGGGAGTCGATACCTTGTATCACTTTCTCATACGTAGCCAGTTCGTATTCCTCAATAAGATTGACATCTTCATGAGGTGAGATCAGAAACCCATACCTCCCAGGTTTTTTTCTGATTCTCTCTAACTTATGCGGTTCTTATGTATTCAAAGATTATTGGTACAGTTTCATCCCTGATGAACTCTTTGTGTTCCATTAAGGACTCGATACCTAGAACATTATTACTCTGATTTTCATCGAGGTTTACTTTCCTCCTACTTACCACTGCATATTGGTATTCCTCTTTGGAAAACCGTATGGAGAGCAACAATTACATTGTTCTCTTGTGATTTGTATAAGTACTATACTTTGGTTTCCTTAGGATAACCCACAACTTGGCACTTATCCGATTTGGGTTCTAGTTTGGTATCATCCAAACATATGCCCAGCATTCCCAAATTTTCAGGAATGAGAAAACTCGGTTTCTTTCATGTTCTTATCTAATATGAAGTCTATCTAATAGATTTTCATGGAACCTTATTCAAAATAAGTATTGCACTGTTTAATACGTATCTCTAGAAGGAAAATGGTAGCTCAGAGTGACTCATCATTAACCTTACGTTGTCCAACAATGTTCGGTTTCTGTGTTCGGACACACCACAAATTGAGGTGTTTCGGGAGGAGTCCACTATGAAAGAATACCATCCTATTTCAAATAGTCGAGAAACTTATTGCTTAAGTATTTTCCACCACGGTCTAACCATGACGGTTTAATACTTTAGCCGGTCTGTTTGTCTACTTCTTGTCGAAACTCTTTGAATTTATCAAAATTTTCTGACTCGTGTTTCAAAAGAAACACATAACCATAACGCGATGCCACATCTGTAAAGGTTACGAAGTGTTTATATCCACATTTAGCCTAGCTAGACATTGGGCCCACTTATATCATTATAAACGAGGGCTAACAGATCGGTGGCAACTTCGCTCGGGTCAAGGTTCGTTTAATTCCGATTTAAACAAATTTTCCATTGCGACGTAATTAAATCTAATTTAATTAAATAATAATACCTAGCAAAATTATTACGGAAGTCGCTCGTGAATTAATTCCAAATTAATTCGTTCACTTGAATTAAAATCCAATTTCAATTCCGCATTGAAATCTAATTTCAATTAATATATCTAATATATTATTTCAGCCCAATATTAAAATCTAATTTAACTATTAAATTTAATTTACCGATTAATTCCAAATTTATCGCGTTCTCTCTTCTTGACGAATTTAATCCCAGATAAATTCTCGACGTAATTAATCCCAGATTAATTCTTTCTATGATAATTAATTTCCAGATTAATTATTTCCGTAATCAATCCAATATTAATTTTCTCTCTCATAATTAATCCCAGATTAATTTTCTGTTCGAGTCAAATCTCAACGGTGAATCTTCGTGAAGCGACCCAAGAGATCCCTGGATATGTTGGTAGTAAATACGTTCATCAGACTATTCGAATATGTGCGTACCCGGTACCACGTTCCTACCGATTTTCAAGACATGATTGGCTTCTAGCAAAACACCGTGCCTACCCAATTCTCCAGAAATATTCTTTAAAGGAATATGTAATCTTTAACAGGCGTAGTATACGTAGTATTATGTATTACGATCCAGTATCAAATGTCACATGCTAGTCCTGAGGCTGGAATTGTGTCTGCCCCGTACGAAGCATACATCAGATCTCTGATAACTAGTCTCTAAAATCGGATAAAAATAACCTAGTCATATTATCCCGATGACTATAGTACATAAGAGTACTAGTTCTGTATCCTATCTGATCATCATCTTCATATACTACGATTCTCAATATCCCAAAAGAGGCGTACACATAACCTGTTAAAGCCTAGATGACTAAAACCAAAGTATATTGATTGTCGCAAGTATTAGCATTGCAAGTCTCAGCATTGCAAGTCTCAGGTTAAAACCAAATACACCTACCCTGAATCGGATTCCCATAGACACATAGTTATACTACCAATAGGATTCCGAGGGGTCTATCAAGAGCGAAGCTGTTTCCGTACCATCGGTAAACACAACCTCCTATCACACTTGAATTAGTATCCAATACTTAAATATATGAGAAATATGATGTTGTACTCCCATAACACGCACAAGTGCAATACTATTCTATTCCGCATTATCGATGTCCAATATGGATATTTAATGATTAAACCTTAATAGATTAATATTGTCTCATATCTTATTAATTCGGAACTAATCATATGGATTTTTATCATTTTTATATCCCGGTAATCCAATTACAAATGATAAAAGAGTAATTTCCTTTGTCACACAGTTAATTTGTACAACAACACAATGTTCTGTACAAATAGTGATGCTATGGGTCATAATTGTCCAACAGTAGTAGGGTTAGTGGGAGCATATAAATTTATTTCTAGTGTTATATATCCTAACGATATTATCATTATTAAGGTAATAATGAGATGTTTATGAGATAAAAGGTTTACCTAAGTCTTATTTTCTACATAAAAACTGTGGGAGTATTCTTTGTTATATTCGATATAAAGTTTTATCTATGATATAAGACTATGAGACTTGTGAGATACTCCCATGAATTTTGCATTACATATAATCTATTAAAGGACAACAAAGGACTATATATATGACAGTTAGTATAACTATTTGATAGTTAGTGTGTCTATTAAATATAGTATTAATCTTTCGTAAATGATGATTCCTTTGTTGAAAAAGAAATTGATTAGAATGTCGAATAAATATTATGCATCATGGGATGATGGCATATTAAATATTATATTATGTACGATTAAATATATCAATTTAATCGTAATTATTACGAGCTATTTTGAAACGTTTTAGACCATAGGATGGGTCTTGAAATATGTACTTTGTTATCTTTAAGATATTAAGAATGAGTTTCTTATTCATGGAGAATAATGTCTGCAACCATTAGGGTCAGATTAGTTTTGAATCTAATTATGACGTTAGACAGTCTACGTCATACAGAGTCAAAAAATATGTAGTGGGTGTGTCATGGGTGATTCCAAGTTATTAGTGGAATTAGTTGCAACTTATGAAGTATTGACTTATGAAGTTTCATAGTGACCTTGTAGATTATAAGTTTTGATATTAATGTTGTGCTTGCGGTTGTCTGAATAGTAATTTGGATTTGATCTCTAAATACTTGGACAACTCAGCAGCTGTAGCATAATATTGATGTTGCATATGAGTCATATTGATGTAGTACTTAGTTTCTACAAAATATGAATGATCCCAGCTAAGAGAAATGTTTGAGTTTGTTTTACAATCACAAAATGTTATAGCAGACCTACTCGTTGTTGCCTACCTCTTGAGTTCTAGGTGAGCTCTTGAGGACCATGCATATATGATATACATATTGAGATATGTATAAGATATCGTGGATTGGCACTAGAGTAAGTGTGAGAAATTATTAGGGTTGGTGCTTAGAGTACCAATCCGGATCGTATTTATGTCTGATTCATGAATACAAATAATATATTTTTCCATAATATTACTTATATGTGGTTGCACCTCTTGTTTTTATCTATAATTCGATCTAATAACTATTAGATTAAAACTAAATCTGATTTAGTGATATGTATATATTAGACAAAGACCTATGATTTATAACGTAGTGTGCAGTTACAATGTAGTTTGTAATTGATATTGAGAAGTGTCACTATAAGTTGTATATTCTCAAATAAAGTTCCTGGTCAATATTTACTAACACGGGTCGATTAGTAAAATCCGCTGAGACTAGTACATGTCGTATATTGGGACTTGGTCCGATGGTTTATCTCAATGAACCATGAGTCTTGGGAGACTCGTATAGACGTGTAGGTGTTTATTTGATAAACACTGAAAGACTCACCGAATATTTCCTAATAGATGGTACACTAACGTTAATATGAATCTTCTCGAATCGAGTAGCATAATGATCTTTCAACTTGTGATATCCCTGTGGATATATGAGACATCCTCCAAATTTAGATGGCAATCACGTCACCGATCTATATCAATCAGACTTTCGCCTGCTCGTTGGGTGTGGACCCATGCTCATGATATCCTATGAGTATCAGATAGAATCTGTCAGTCCTATATATAGGGCATATGTATCATGTATGTATTTACAATCTAGTAAATCCATGGTCGTGGTATACCTTAGAAGCGAGTTTCGAGTGTTATTTAGAAATCATAAATTTGAAAGTCGACTATATTATACTAAGAGATTCGAAGTTTCTATCTATATCCCCGGTATAATATTGATAGCATGTGACGAAGGGATTACACGTATGTAATGACCTCGACTTGCATAGTTTAGCGAGATTATCGGTGGTCATCATAATTTACGAGTGAATGAATTACAGACACAGAATTTTATTCCGTGATGGATAAACCTAAAATTAAAGAGTCCCACAATATGAAGTGTACTCGTTGAGAACTTGGGTAATATTTAATCGGATTAAATGAGATATTTTAAATAGTTAAACAAAAAATACATGCATAAACGACATTTCAGTCATTTCTTAATTAATGTGTATTTAAACTTAATATAGGATTTTATTAAATACACATTAATTAATTATCAAAATGAGATATTTGACATATATCATTAATATATGTATTTGGATTATTTCAAGTAAATAGAATACATATATTTAGATATTTATATTTAAGTAATTATTTAATTATTTAATTAATAAATAATTAAAGTAATTGGAATATAAAATATGTAAGTTGATATTTAAATTTGGAAATGATTAAAGTGTAAATGTTTGACTTTTAGATTTATGGAAAAGGTTATCAAATTGGATTTGATTTCTTTATTTTGTTTGAAAAATTAGAAAATATTTTTTCCTTATTTTCTTGCTAATTTCGGTGATGGCCCTAGCATAGAGAAGGTTTTTATTTTTCATTTGCTTCAATTACGTTAAGCCTCCAAAAACACGCAAAAGAAAGGTTGTGAGAAAAAAGAGAAGTGCTAAGAAGAAAATCAAAGAAAACTTGAAGATTAGTAAGTAATTTCATCTTTTATTTAGATACAAAAATATTTCTATTGTTCTTAGCTTTAACATATGATGTTCACATATTTTTCTACTCTCTTTATTTTGTGTTGAGAAGTTTGGAAGCTTGAATGAAACATATATGCATGTATGATAATTAAAGTATGTTTGTTAATGATTAACAAGCACACTTTTGGTCATTTGATGACTTGGTTGTCATTCTACAGTATTATGAACACATTTGTAACTCCTAGAATTTTTCACGAGTTCTTAATTGGTGGAGACTTTGATTGGTATTATTATTGATATGATTTATGTTGAAAAAATTGGATTTAAAGCTTGGAAAATGATATTTTTGCACCAAAATCAGATCTGGAAATTTTGGAAATTTTTTTATGAAAAATATATTATTTAAATATATTGGATTTGTATTGGGCATTGGGATAATTGTCGAAAATTATTTCAGATTGAAAATATGTGAAAACGGTGAAAAAAACGGCATTACCGAGTGAGTTTCGGGCTTATCGAGTGACGGCTGTCCAAACAATGAATTGGTCATTGTTCGGCAGCCCATGAATTGCCCAAGTACTATTGGGCTAACCTGGGAAGCCCCTATGTGTATTGGTGGGTTGGTTCGGACAAAAATATATTTTATACTAATTTACGGAAAAACATTTTCATAAAAGTTTCATGGTGTTTCTAAATTAATTATATCTTTATTTGATATCGAATAAATATGTTTCGGTGAAATATGAATGAATTATTCATATGATATATTGAATAATTTATTCGGTAAGTTATAAAAATTTTAAAGTTACGATTTCGCCCGAACTGCCCTTCCGCTGTGCCTTTGAGAAAACCCTAACATAGACATGAGCCATGGGGAATGTTTCCGTCGACTGGACCAGATGAAGACTAGGATAATCTCCAACCGAGTAGACCTTAGAAGGCCTAAGGGAGTCTTTAATGTCGTCTGGACCAAATGAAGGTCCAAGTCTTAATCTCGACTTGACATGAGCCATGATGAATGTTCCTATCGACTGGACTAGATGAAGGCCGAGATAATCTCCAACCGACATGACCTGAGAAGGACCAGAGGAGTCTTCAATGTCATCTGGACCAGATGGAGGTCCAAGTCTTGACCTCGACTCGACATGAGCCATGGGGAATTTTCCTGTTGACTGGACTAGGTGAAGGCTAAGATAATCTCCGACCAATTGGACCTGAGATGGCCAGGATAATCTCTATCTGAATGGACCTGAGAAGGCCTAAATGAGTCTTCAATGTCGTCTGGACTAGATGAAGATCCAAGTTTTGACCTTGACTTGACATGAGCCATGGGGAATGTTCCCTTCAACTGGACCAAATGAATACCAGGATAATCGCCAGCCGACCAGACCTGAGAAGGACTAGGGGAGCCTTTAATGTCGTCTAAACCATATGAAGTTCCAAGTCTTGACCTTGACTCGATATGAGTCATATGGAATATTCCCGTCGACTGGACCAGTTGAAGATCATGATTATCTCCAGTCATTTGGTCTTGAGAAGGCCAGGATAATATCCATTCGATTGGATCTGAGAATGCCCAGGGGAGTCTTCAATATCTCTAGACCAATTGAAGGTCTAGGTCTTCATATATGTCGTATGACATTTCCTGCAAGCTTGAAAACCATAGACATGGTAAAAATAGAAAGAGAACATTTATACTTGTCATCTGGAGAGCATGATGGCTAAGTCAGTTAGTGGCTCTTGAGGGTTGAAACCATGTTATGTCATCTGAGCCGAGGGAAGGGCCCCTTATAACAAAATATATTCTTTTTGCCAATTGGGAGCAAAGCCAGTAATCATGCTATTTATAGATTATGTCATACACGAAAGATGTTTCGTTGTCATCTGGGATTGTTGGAGTCATATAAATGTTGTTCCATATAGTCTGAGAAGAACAAATATCTTCATATGTTGTATGGAGGGAGTTCATGATCTTTGAGGAATGATATTATCTTTCAAGTTATCATAGCTCATTCCTTTCAGATTGTCCCCATTCGATAACAAGGTTTGACCCGTACTCATTGGGCCTTAATTGGGTTTCATGAGATTTCGATTGACTGGATTGATGAAGTTCTATAATGGTCCTCACTCCACTGTACCCGATGAAGGTCCAAGGGAGTCTCCACTCCACTAGTCCTGATGAAGGTCCAATAGAGTCTCCACTCTACTAGACCTGATAAAGGTCCACGAGACTACAGACTAATGGACTTGATGAAGGTCCATGATGGTCCTAACTCCATTAGACCTGATGAAGGTCTATGAGGGTTTTCACTACACTAGACCTGATGAAGGTCAATGAGACTATAGTTGATACATTCACAAAGTGATTTTTTACTCCTATGTATAAGAGTGTCGAAGTAATAAAATAACATGATAAGTCTGAGGTCGATCCGCAGAGAATAAATTTAGTAAAATAAAAAAACAATTCGAGTGTAATTAAAAAATTATATTTGTTTGAAGTGATCAAAATTTTAAATAGAACTGCAATAATAAATTAAAATATTGGACATCTTCTCTTAATATTTCAAATATAGAGAAATCTTACATTTTATAACATATAAATTATCATTATTACCCAGTTAATTTACTTCAGGAATTAATTATACTAAAACATATAAACTTGCCATAAAGGCGGTGATAACATTTGTGTATAACAGGTACAGTTAAGTATTGAATTATGCCAAATAAATAAAATCAGCCATAAAGACGGTAGCAAGTTTGTCAATAATTAATCCAGATTTAAATTACTTATTCATATTATAATATTAATATATATTCTCATATTAAAAGCTTCAGTCTTTACCCCTAGCAGGATGGAATTAGCTACTCATGATTTGAAGAAAAACATGCATAATTTTATTACCGAAAAAAAAAAATTACAAGAAAGCTAAAAAAATAAAACACACAAAATACTCTCTCACAAATTCTATAAGATAATTTTGAAAGAAATCATGAAGAAAAATGAGAGGTGAGTGTTGGGATTTATGTCCTAAAGCTTCATGTATTGTAAAACGGAATTGATTTATCAAAGTTGTTTGATTTATATCGCATATTGTCCAATTTTCTTGTTTACCTTGATTACTCTTGTACATTTAAACTTAGTGTATGTTTGTGCACAAGAGGATTTAAGTCTGGAATTAGTATTCTAAATAGTTCATAGAGAGCAAACAAAGAGAGTACTTTATTTATGGTTTATCTATGGCTGCGGTCCATTCTATACTTATATGACGACCTTAATCCGGGATCGCTCATGTAGTGACATAGGAATGGAGGCACCTTGTATGATGAGATCATATAGGACTGGAATCAGATAAATACATTTTTTTTTAATAATCGTTAACCAAAGAAATTTATTTTATCGAATAAATGGTCATATATGGATTTGATCTTAATCCTGAGTGTACTACGAACTTTTGCATGCCGGACTATGTCCTTTGATTTACTATGCTGAGGTTGGTGTTGCATTCTTGACCAATAAGTACGTATTTTGGGGATATGGTTTGGTGTGTAGCTGTGAATATTTTACATAGATATGAAATTCACTCCTTCTTACGAGAAGTAGAAGAATATCCTTTTTAAGAGTTGATTCGGGACTTGAACAATTTGAGCGCTCAACTTTTCTATTACGGATAGAAAGTTTTATATTCATAATTGTTATAAATTAATTGTTCATTATAGAATCAATGGTTCTTAAGAGACAAAATATTTAGAGGGGTTTAATGGAATTATGACCCGGCTCTATTTATGAGATATTCGTGAAGGGCTATATCCATATGTAATGACTATATCGATGGACATCGGAGTTGTTCGGTTTTATTTTATCCATCTACGGTAACGAGAGTTCAACTTTGAGTTTTTAATGGAATAACACATAGTTAATAATCCGTAATATTTGATTAAAGAGTTTAATTAATATTTCAGAATTATTGGAGCTCAGAACCGTAGGTCCATTTGTTCCCCAAGCTAGCTCAATTTACTGTAGCAAACCAAATATAATTAGATTGTCTAATTATATACTCACTTTGTATTTATAAATTATTAATAATATTAATAATATTTATTGTCACAAATGAAAATTATGTTAAATTAGTTTAACTTAATGTTTTCTACAATTCTTTGATTATAAGATAATCAAGTCTTGATTATGAAATAATCAAGTTGGTAATAATTATGAGATAATTAATATAACATAATTGAAGGTAAATAAATCATTATTAAGATATTGATTTTTATTTACCATTGGAGATAAATTCATATGGCTTACCATGTCATCCAAGTAATTATGTCTATTAGGTGGCATGTATACACCTAATATATTTGTCATTAGCTAATGCATTTTATGATTTGGTACGACCTCCACATTTATGTGTTTGCTACTGAAAGAAAGCATTAGATGATTAATGACAAAGTCTTTGTCTTTAACTTATCATTTCTTATGTTTTGGTATGACATTCACATTTTTTGTTGGCCATTGCAAGAACGCATTAAATGCTTAATGACAAGGTTAGTTGGCTTGCGTAACAGAATATAATATCTACCATTTCTCTCACTTCTTAAGGTTAACATTTTGTAAACATTCACACAATTGTTGTGAGAAAGATTTGAGAGAAAATAGAGATAGTTCAAATATTCACAAATGTTGTGAGAGTGTTTAAAATTCCTAAAGCAAAACACCAATTGTGACATCTTGATTCTCTAAATTATTTAGAGTTTAATCTTTGTGAGTGAAGCCCACTCTTTGGTTTGTTGGTTTCGAGTCATAGTTCGGAAGATTGAGTGGTTGATCCAAATGTTGGACAATAAAAGATTGATTTCTGCTACTACAATAAAAGGAGAAGACAAAGAAAATTTTAAAGATCCATACCGGACCCGGTGCCACCACAAGCAACTTCCGCCTCACTAAAGAAAGTCGTTTCCTATAGTGAGCACTTCTATTTATAACAGAAGTGTTTATCTCTCAATTATTAATTACAACTTTTCAAATCAAATACAAACAACAAATTTTTACTAATTTATTTTTTCTTTTCTTTTTTTTTGATTTTTTTATTGATAATTTTACAAATATAATCACAATCCACCTAAAGTGGATTATGACATTTCAACTTTTATTTTTTTTACTTTTTTATTTTTTATTTTTTTACTTTATTTTTTAATAATTAAAATTACATGCAACACACATTGACGTCTTCATCAATTTCGACCTTGAAAACCTTAGAGCTAGAAAGTCTTGTAAATAACAAAGTTGTAGATATTTGAGTCTTCTTTCATCTATAAATAGAATCGCCTCAATCTGATATCGAAGTAAACAGTATGGCCAAATTACATAAATTAAGCAAAGTTAGAATTTTCGAAATTGTACACTATTAGAACCCTCTTTCACGTTTCCATCATCTAAAATCCAAATATCATATCTATTTTTCTATTTATGCATCCAATGTATTATTTCACCTATATAAGAAATGAAAATCACAATAAAAATATATAAAACATACATTTAATTATTATTTTACAAATGTGTTAAATAAATGAGATTAATGAAATTATAAATGTAAAAAGATTAGTTTCTCTTTATTAAGTGTACATATTTAATGTTCATCAGTAGTCGACTGGACTTGATGAAGGTTGATGATGGTCCTCACTCAAATAAACATGATGAAAGTCCAAGGGAGTCTACGGTCGACTGGACCTGATGAAGGTCAATGATGGACCTCCATCCACTATACCTGATGAAGGTCTATGAGTCTACGTTTGACTCTAGCTGATGAAAGTCGATGATTGTCCCCACTAAACTAGACCTGATGAAGATCCAAGAGAGTCTACGGTTGGCTGGACCTGATAAAGATCCATGATGTTCCTCACTACACTGGACCTGATGAAGGTCCAAGGGAGTCTTCACTCCACTATACCTGATGAAGGTACATAAGACTTCAATCGACTGGACCTGATGAAGGTCCATAAGGGTCTTCACTCGGTGGGACCAGATGAAGGTACATGACAAACTTTGATCGACTAGAGCGGATGAAGGTCCATGATGGTCCTCACTCCACTGGACCTGATGAAGAGGTTCATTAAACTACTGTCGACTTGACCTGGTGAAGGTCAATGACGGTCCTCACTCCACTGGATCTGATGAAGGTCTAAGAAAGTCTCCACTCCACTAGACCTAATAAAGGTCTATGAGACTATGGTCGACTGGATCTGATGAATGTTTATGACACTACGGTCGACTGGACTTGATGAAGGTCCATTATAGTCCTCACTCCACTGGACCTGATGAAGGTCTTTATGAGAGTCTTCACTCCACTAAACTTGATGAAGGTCCATGAGAATATGGTCGACTGGACCTGATAAAGATCAATGATTGTCCTCACTCCAATGGACATGATGAAGGTCCAAAGGAGTCTTCACTCCACTAGACTTGATTAAGGTTCACGAGGGTTCGGTTGACTGAACCTGATGAAGGTCTATGAAGGTCTTCGATCGACTGAACCTGATGAATGTCTATGAGGGTCTTCACTCCATTAAATCTGATGAAGGTTCATGGGGTTCAATGGATTGAACTTGATGAAGGTCCTCTTATGTAATCAGGAGTTGATGATAATACATACATTTCATATAGAGAATATGTCTATCATTTTATGTCATTTGGAATAGATGACAATCATTCTATATAGTCGGGAGTAAATAGCATTTCATCAATATCGTATGAGAAAGATGATAATCATTTCATGTCGTATGAAGGAGATGCCAATTCATCCATGTCGTCTGGAGAAGATGAATATCCTTTCATGTTATCTGGAGAAGATGATAATTCATTCATATCTTTTGGAGAAGATAATTATTCTCTCATGTCGTCTGGAAGAGATGACAATTCTTCCATGCAATCTGGAGTAGATGACATTCCATCAATGTTGTCTGGGGAAGATGACAATCATTTCATGTCGTATAAATGAGATGACAATTCATCCATGTCATATGGAGGAGATGAATATCATTTCATGTTGTCTAGAAAAGATGACAATTCTTCCATGAAGTTTGGAATAGATGACATTTCATCAATGTCGTATGAGGAAGATGACAATCATTTCATGTTATATGAATGAGATGACAATTCATCCATGTCATTTGGAAAAGATGACTATCCTTTTATATTGTCTGGAAAATATGACAATCTTCCCATATAGTCTGGAGTAGATGACATTCCATCAATGTCGTCCGGAAGAGATGACAATTCTTCCATGCAGTCTAGAGTAGATGACATTCCATCAATAACGTATGAGGAAAATGACAATTGTTTCATACCGTTTAGAGTATATGACAATATATCCATGTCGTATGGGGAATATGACTATCTTTCCATGTCATTGAGAGTTGATAGCAATCCTTCCACATAGTCTGGTTTGTGGATCCATCATATAGCCTCATAAGCACCGGCACCCGTAACCAAATGGACTCACAAATGACCAACCCACGTAACGCCCAAGCTCATAAACCCCCATTTAATGACTCGTCCGATCCAGCCTAAAACAGGCAGAAGGCGACATTAAACCCTCTCACGAAATCATCCCAACAGTGAAGCAATAAAGGGGAAATAAAGGCACACGTTACTTGAGGGAGGTATAAGAAAGAAACAAGGTTCCAGGAGGAGGGACATTGGTCTTCTGACTCTCCCACTCACAGTTCTAAGATACCCTAAAAAGATTCGCCACACTTCTGACCTACCGCCCTCATGGCACCCCACGAAGTTCAAGGTAGCATCCAACCCTTAACTTCCCACCTACTACTTCCTTAGTCCCTTCACTGACTTGGGCGTCGGAGTGCCTACGGCATCCACCACACCGGTGGGTAGACCTTCTCCATTCATCATATTTCCTTTGTTTTACAGGATCTTCAGTGCCCCCTCACGAAATCTTGATTGTATGCCTCGGGTGAAAACCAGCGTCTACAATTTGGCACCCATCATGGGGCCCTAGCGATTCATAGCAAACAACGCTCTCAAGACAAGTGACGAACTCACAAAGTGTCAACATGGCATTAAGCGGTGAGCCATCGGACCCAGTCACACACCAGTTGGTCATTCTCTAGGAACGCCTACGTATACTAGAAGAGGAGAATTCAGCCATGAGGAGCACCGATGGCAATCTCCAAAGGCAGCTGGAGAGCCTTACCTCCCATCGTAGCCAAATGGAATCGATGAATCCCATAAAAGCTCTGGGTAGCCAACCTAACTCGATGGAGGCTCCGGAACTATAGCGAAACGAAGGCCCACCGTCAAGGAGATCATCCTACTGGTCGTGGGAGCAACCAACAAAGTCATCCGGCTGATATTGTGACAGCTACAACCATACGTAAGGAGATGGAGGAATTCAAGGAAGTTATTTTGTCTAGCTTACCCGGGGTCAGGCTATTGTTGAGAAAAAATAGGTCAGAAACTTTGACAGATACTTCATTCGACGAGGGGATTAACTCAGTTGAACTCCCACGGAAATTCAGCCCCCCAGAAATGAAATTGTATGATGGGTCAACCGACACCGATGACCATATAATCCATTACAAGTATAAAATGATATCCACGAGCCTTACTCCACATCAAAGGGAAGCAGGGTTGTGTAGAGGTTTGGGGAAACGTTGGTTGGTCCAACCCTCACATGGTCATAACTCGGCATCAGAAGGAGGAACTGCGGTTTCAACACCCGCAGCCGGGGAGACCTCTACTTCAGGAATGGGAGGAGGGATCTCAAGGCAGTCCTCGCCGGCAGCAGGAACCTCTGGTCGTTCTTCTTGGGAATCCCCAGGAGCCGAAACGACCGAAAGCGGGTCAGGGTCCATCACCCCCTCGGGTGGGGGAGGGAGCCACTTCCGAAACTCCTCCTCGGAAATATCCCCCTTACAATAACTGATGGCCGCATAGATAGGGTCCATGTTCAGATTCGGCAACACCATCGGTATCATTTCGGCACAGTCACCAACTCCCTCAAGATGAATGGCCTCCTTCTCGGCCTCAAGATCGGCCTCTCTCTCCTCAAGCTCGGCCTCTTTCCTCTCAAGGTCATTCCGGGCCCGCGCCACTTTCTCTTCATTGGCCTTCAATTTAGTTTCAGCACTGGCCACCTTTGCCTTCAAAATATCAATCTCCGATTGGGCAGCTTTCAAGACCTCCCGGGCAACATCGGCAAGCTTTCGCTCCAGGGCAGCGGCGGCCTTAAGAGCCTTGTTAGTTTTAAAGTTCTCAATGGCGGCGCCTCGTGATTCTTTATCACCTCCTCCTGGTCGGTCAGCTTAGCCTCCACTTCTGCAAGACGATTCTGAAGCCTCTGAGTCTGACCACCCTCGGACAGCAGACTCAGAAGGAGGTCTTTATTCTTTGCCATAAGGTAAGTGGCCTGCACGGAAACAAAGAAAGTCAAAGTATTATACAAAGAAGACCAAGAACCAAAGTCAGAAAGAAGAATAAAACTACCTTTGCCATCTGGGAACTCATCTCGGTCACGATGGCTTCGGGAGAGATATCCTCATACCTGGAAACCTCCCCGGGAGGAATCACCTCGGCCAATTCATTAAAAGTCGGCACCAAATGAGAGGTAGCCTCCCGGACGCTTTCTCCCAGGTCATCCACCCCGAGGATCACAGAACCTTTCCGTTTCCTGGAGGAACCCGCAGATGATTTTTTCCCCCTACGGACGCCTTTCTCCTTGACCGGCGCAGCCTCTTCTTCCTCCTCTTGGACCAACTCGGTCTCCTCAGACCCAAATTGACGCCTCCTCTTCCTAAGAGGCTTCGGCGTACTGGCAGAACGAGCAGATCCTGACAACTGCACGCCGGAAGGGGAAGATACTCCCCGAGCACCCAGATGAACTGGTCCTTGAGACACCTCCCCAGCAGGATCAGGATGCGCCCGGGAAGTTCCTGCTTCAGCTTGACCGACCTTCATCATAGTGCCAGCCAACTTCTCGAGAAACTTCGGCCTCTTAGACATGCCTACAAAAAGCAAGAACAAAAAAGGAAAAATCAGGATCCAAGAAAACAACAAAAACATCAAAACATAAAAAAAAAACAACAACAAACAGGGAAGACCACTAAGAGTCGGCAGACATCTACCTATTCGGCCCGGGACCACCGTGGAGACGGCCCGAGTAAGGCCAGACTCGACAAAAGCCGCCTCATTAACCAACTCCCTCCAATTGGCAGCATACCGACGAGCCCAGGAGACTCGCCCCCGGACCCGGTGGGAAACCTTGGGAGCATCCCTCCAGCAGGCTAAGAAGAATGGAAAAAAAAGGGTAAGAACCCAAAACAGAGAAAAGAAAAGGAAAGGAAGCTAAAGACCGGTCTCCTAACCTCCCGCCCTGAAGATATCCGGTACCAGGGTCTCCCCTTCATCTGATCTCAAGGTCCGCCCCCAATCCCCAGTAGCCCAGAACGAGAGATCTTTGAAGTTCTTATTAGAATCAGGGAGCTTCTGGACGACGTTCAAAGAACTACTGTAAGCAGAGAGGTAGTACCAACCATGATGAGCCTTTGGGTTGGCCTTCAGACGGTATAACCTCTTCACCTCTTCCAAAGAAGGCTCGCCGAGTCCGGCCCGATGCCAAGCAGTATATAACCCGCCCAGAATTCTCCAACTATTCAGACTCAGCTGACAGGGGGCAATCTCCATCTCGGCCAACATCCAAGCAAAATAAGGTTGGATCGGCAACCGCAGCCCACACTCAAAGAAGATAGGAAGGAGCGCCACCGAACCTTCGTCTGGCTGGCTAGCACGATCCATCGGCCCAGGAACTTCCAGGGCAATGTCTATTGGTATATCGTATTTTTGCCGCAGCAGCGCCAGATCATCCTCAGTTATTTTTGAAGGCCGGTTCATATCCAGAGCCAAGCTGCCCAGGTCACCTGGCTCCGGATCCCTCCGAGGAACCCTCTGATGATAACTATCTTGTTCAATCTCGGAAGGGGTAGGGGTAGTGTCAAGGTCGTCTACACTGGGTTCCCCCGAGCTCGAGGAGAGCTCTTCAACCGGGGGAGCTAAGGGATTGGCAAGATTTTCTGGGGAAGAATCGCTGCCAGACATTCTTAAACACCAAAAAAAAAAAAAAAAACACAAAGAAGGAAGGGGAAGTCAGTCTATAAGGACCTACTCACAGTTTCCATGCTAACTAAGTAGGAAGTCTCTAAAGCGCCCTAAGGCAAGACCCAGCAAACCGTAAATCTTTCTCTAAGCAAAATAAACAAACAGGTACACAGCATACCAAAAGAGAAGAGATCACTCAGAAGACTTACTTGTTCTACTCGGAAAAAGTCGAAAGAAACTGCACAGCACGGTTTAGCCCGCTCCTTGTGTTTCGTAAGCAAAGGAAGAAGAAGGTCCGCGGTTTGAAACCGAGAGAACTGAGTCGAAACGAATCGCAGAGAAATTTTTAGAAAAGAGGGAGAAAGTCAAAAGAACAAATGACGAAACGGTAAAGATCACCCCACTGTAAAGACTCCTCCCCATACTAGATTCATCCCCTTTTTGGCGGGAACCCGGCGGATGTTTGACAAATGTCGAACTCAGGAGGAACCCTAAATTGATTTGATGGGCATTTAAGTGGACATGAACGTTGCGCGTCTCAAGACAAAGCACCGAAAAAGAGGCAACAAAGCATTTCCCAACCACAGACCGACCTCCAAACAGGGGCAAAACTATTATATAGTTCCCGGCACCAACTAGCACACTTGTGGAACCGAGAACTAGGGGACATGATGTGATGGTGTTTTCGGGCACTACAGAATCTGAAACAGCACGACAGGGACAAAAGGGTAACTTTCTTCTCGGTCAAGATCATTAAATACCGATCCGGTCACATGAGTACTACAGGCAGAGAGAGATACCGAGCACCCTTATCAGTAAACCGACCACCTTGGGTCAGCGACCGAGAAATATATACAGGTCGACAGAAGCATTCTCAATACAAAAGATCACTTATGGACGACCACATTGAGAACCGACCACATCACAGCCGGCCATATCCGGAACCAACCGTGTAGCAAGACCTGCTCCAGAGGACAAGGTTTCCTATGCCTACTAGAAAGAGATCGAGAATCCTATCTTCATGAGAAAAAAAGATTGTCAACATCCTAATAAGATAAGGAAATAAAAGATAGTTTTGATTAGAAATTCTTATGGGAAAAGAAGGATTGGGTCAACTATGAGTCCTTTTGGGAAGAGAAAACCATCTTCAGTTGGGAATTCTTATGTTAATAGGAGTCTGATTTCTGTATCATTATAAATAGTAGGGCAGAGCATGTGTAAAAGTCATCAGAATCAAGATCATCAAAAATCATTGTTGAGAGACTTGTAAACACAAGAAACGCAAGTTTCAGTAATAAAATAGCAGTTCAGTTTGTGTCCGTGGACGTAGGTCGGATCCAAATCCACCGAACCACGTTAAATCTCCTTGTCGATTGGCGTATTTTTTGTCTTCTGCTAAGTTTGCTTTTGGTTTCCCCCATAACCAAACAAATTCACCGTTAAAGGAGGATTACCTCGGAGGTAATATTCCCATATTACCCTGAGACCAAAATCAGCCGTCAACACATATATATATGCATATGCATCTCCATGTTTCTTTCTATACTAGCTATGCTTTCTTATGATGTCATATATGTACATATACATGCTCATTGACTTTTACTATTCAAACTTAAATCCAATATCTTCATTCCCACAGTTATGCATACACACATCATCAAAATTTTTCTAATACAACAAATATCACATATATACAAACATAAAATTCTCAGTTCATAAACTCATTTACAAATTATCAAAAATATATCCACTCTATGTTTATTTAAACATCTATTAATATACTATCACGCAAAACACATACTTACCATACACGAACTTACTTACATCCTCCGGCAATATATATACTATTTAACTTATATGCATACTTTAATACTATGTTCCTAAATACATACCTATATGTTCGTTCTTGTGTGAAGTTCTACTGTACACTCATGCACCTATACACGCATACATAAACTCAACTCACTACTTACTAGTTTATACTTATTCCTTGATACTATCGCTTCTATGTTATTACACAAATTACATACCTACTAGGTTAATTGTACAATCTCACGCTCATTATGGTTATACATATTACACAAGCTTTCTAGTTATTTCCAACATTCTTGATTTTACACATAACCTAGTTTGTCCGTAATATGTCTATGTTTACCTCATTGATAGCTTTAGTCCCATTCCCTAGGGTGTAGTTTTTCTACAAACCCCCCAAACCCAGGTTTCACTAATTTATATTTTGATTTTTTTTTTACATGCTCTTATCTAAATGTATATACAGGTGCGTCTATATACTTCTATATGCTCATACTCATTTCTTACTCATACTTTTGCTTATACTCGCTTATTCTTATCTAAAGGTATATCCAGTTACACTTACTTTATTCTAGTTACACTTGTCTATATATATATATATAACTTTATACTTGTTTTATGCATATACCATTTACCATTCTAGTACTTAACTAATCCCGAATGCTACTAAATCTTTTAAATATTAGAAGCATGAGTTACTTACCTAGCTAAGCGAATGCCCACGATCCAGGTCCGATCTGCCAAAACAAATCACATCAACTGTCAGAACCGCTATTTGCGGAACTTCTAACTTATCTAAAACAACTACGGGCTTTCCCCGAAACACCCAAATCGACTCTGATACTACGATCTAAACTTTATTACTCTAATACATGCTCACTTGCTATTCTGAAATAACTAGATACCTCAAATTCTCAGTTTACGGCCAAACTTGCAGAAACGTTTCGGCAAACGCTACGGAAGGGTCTCGAACCCTCCGAACTACCCCGGAATCGCTCAATTACCCTCGCAATACTATATTTACATCATAAATATTTACGATCATCTACGCTCAATCGCGCGAGAAAACTCCGTTTTACCGGAATCTCGCTAAATCTACCGGATCGATCATATCTCGTCCGATTCACCCCGGATTCAACCACATTTATCATTTTAACATATCAAAACATTTCCAATTCATATATAAAAGCAATTTTCTAATCTACGGAACTACGGAAACATCCGAATACAAATCGATACACTTTGAAATATGAGATTTTGAACGAAGGTCGTACCGAAATTTCGAGGCCAATTCGGACTCCCCTCGTCCATACGAACGGGCTGCTGGTGCGATCGGAATTCCGATCGAAGTTACTGTTAACGTGGGTCTACTATTCATCCGAACTTCTACACTCGTTTCGCGAGCCACCGGCCGTTTTTCGGTGAAAATGACTCCACACACTTGTAGTACTCGCCGAGGGCTTCGATTTGGCGGGTGGCACGGCTCGTGAAACTGCCCGACGAGCCGAGATCGGGAAACCCATGGGCGCATCTTTCCACCTCTCTTTCCCGCCGTTCACCGGCATACAGCATCGCCACCGGCCACCACTAGACAGACGGTGGCCGGACGTCTCATCTTGGATGGTCGCGCCAACCGGCGGTGGCTGGCAGGCCGCCGGCGCGACCGATTCCTCATTCACGCCAAAATGGTGTTTATGTTTGGGTTTGGCTTGTTTTCAAATAAATGAAACTTGGAGGCTTTAAATACCATGCTGGAAAATAACAATTAAGTCTCTGTGAAAATAACAAATCAGCCCATATTCTAAAACCTTTTGGAATATTGTAATTTCGGAGCCCTTCTGATGCGATTCTCGAAAAATGTTCAAAATGAAAGTTGTTCGTCTCAGAAAAACGAGTCTGATGGACCAAAAAGCAGTTCGATCGGAGTTCGTTTGCTCTCTTCGTGACCAATATTATAAACTTTACGTGTTTTACGAAAATCGCGTAACTCACTTTTAATCCCACGTGTTTTCCAACGCGACGAAAATTCATAAAATAATATTCCAACTCATATAGTCTCACTTAAGCTCTTATTCTTCCTCATCCTCAAGCTCCGAGACTAAAACATCCATCCGGGAATCTTTCGGAACGGTTCTGAAAATCCAGGATGTTACATTCACCCCTCCTTATAAAAATTTCGTCATCGAAATTTCTCCGTCCTCATAACTACTGATTCCAACCCGGTCTCATGAGCGGGAACTAGCTTACTCTAAACTCCACTGATATAACTTCTCTTTATCAACTGTTAACTAATCTCTATCTATAAGCTAAGATTCTTAACAGCTCGTCCACGGCTTTAAACTAACTATACTGGTCTGATTCTCATTTCTGGCTATACTGATCCGGTTCTAATCTCTAGCTGTACTATTCTGGTTCTGATCTCGAAGCCTCTAGCCTCACAAGGGCCATGTACTGATTCAATCTTATCCTTATTGATTCTCTGATCCGAAAGGCCGCACAAGTACTAACTTAATCCAATATCATCCTAGACGAAGATAGCTAATCTAATCACAGTAAATGAGTCACCCACGGACTTATATTCAAGCAAACAAGGCACTGAACAATACAATCATATCATATCAAATAATCACAGAAGATACATACAAACACCTACGTGATCTTTACTAAACTGAAGACAATCCCGACAGCTGGATCCCCACAATTGCAGTCACTGACTTCTAGACTATGCCACTGACTCTGACTCTTAAACCATGCTCTGATACCAACTTTGTAACATCCCGCCTAGGTCAGAATGCTACCGGCAGGAGACAGGAGAACCCATCTCCATAAGCCTCTAATTCTAACGAAATTTCGGCATGATGTATTCGTAACATCATGCAACCTGGCCTGTAGCCAGCATCCATATACAACGAGAAACTCAACAATCTCGGCCTCAGGCCGGAAACACAATATCAAGGCCTCAGGACTGAACTCAAGGAATAAAATATAAACTACTTGGCCTCCAGCCAGAACCTACATGAAACTATACCATTACATGGCTTATACAAATGAGATGCAAATACAAAAACTATACAAAGGGCCGTGAGGACCCATAACTCGACCCAGGACTCCCTTGACTGCAAATGGGGCGATCCACCGTCTTCAATGTCTTCATCGAACTACTACCACTAACCTACAAAAACTACAACTGAAAAGATGTGAGTCATATTGATTCAGTAAGTAACCATGCAAACATAAACAATTCAGATTTAACTTAATATCGTGCATCCATTTACTTCCATATTACTTGCCATAAGTCTTTTCATCTGACAAACACCTACGTTCATTAACTTCTATTAACTACGTCTGTATTAATCCTTCATATCAATATATCAAGTTCTACTTTGCTAACTAACAGGTTAGAATCCAGTACACTTTTGCTACGCTACTATGATTCTTCCCTTAACCTTTCTGTATATATTATGTTTGTCTAGGTCAGACAACCATTAAACTTTTCTTCTTTTATCTTTTTGAAATATCATCAAATCGGTCAAATAAAACTTATTTTTTTTCTACCAAACCTTCATTTTTAACTGTCTTACATTCTATATGGTATCGCTATCATTAATATACTTTACATGTAGTTAATTAAAATCACTCACATAATAGATCACTACATTACTATATACATGTGCAAAACACTATTTTCAACTCAATAATACCGAACATTTATATGAATTCATGTTGTCATATACTACTATTCACAAAGGTTAATCTTATATAAACAACCAAATTATATCATTATTAACCACTTATGCACATAAATGTAACAATGCCATCATGAATGAATATAAGCTATATATATAACCCAGGTGGTATCTGAAATGTATGATTGATATGCATAACTCGTAAACTACTTTCTACTTAAACATGCCATATGGTTTAGGAACTACTTTTTGAAAATCTTTTCTGAAAACTAATATTAAAATCAAACTTGTTGAAAACCTCCTTCAAATCTCTAATCTCTAGAAACCATATCTAAAATCTGTTTTCTGAAAATTGTCGACTGTAATCTGGTTTTCGATGACTATAAAACGAAAGTCTAAAAGCTGTATAAAATCTGAAATCTAAAAGCTCCAAATCTGAAAACTGAGTTTGAAAACTTAAAACTTTATCTTGAAACTATAAACTGAATCTGAACTGTAATTTGTGTCTGAAAACTGAAAACTGAAAACTTTTTCTGGATTCTTGGTTTCTGTCTGAAAAACTGGACGTATGAGGGCGTTACGTATCGCCGTCCCCCCATACGCCTATCTGGAGGCAGAAGTGCAAATCCATGACTTTGGGGCGTTACGTATCGCCGTCCCCCAAAGCATGCCACTATTGTCTCATATCTGGTGTTCTTGGGGCATTACGTCTCGCCTTCCCCCAAGCCATAATCTGGAGGATCTGAGAGCGTCCCCTCAGTCCTCAACATGTGCACATGTTTCTAAATCCGTCAATTCCAACAATGTACCACTAGGATGGGTCAAATCCCAAATCCCGAATCCAATGTATCCATCAAGTCCATACTGTGTTTCAAGTTACATACTGGGGTGAGTTTTTCCCTCATGCCCCGGAAATCAGAAAACTCATACTTAATAAAATCTCGAAACTGGAAAGAAACATTTTTCTATAACACATTTCTTCAAAAGCTTTTGAAAACATTCATTTAAAATACTTTGAATTCTTGAAAACATTCTTAACTTGATCCATTGTTGAAAATCTCAGCATAACATATATATATGCATATGCATCTCCATGTTTCTTTCTATACTAGCTATGCTTTCTTTGTAGGGGTTTTTCTAGGGGCTGTATCCGGTAACGCAGCGGAAGCGGTGAAAATCGTATTTTCAAATTCAAAAATTTTTTTCGGATTAATTAAATAAACATATTTATTTAACTATCCAATAATCAATTATGAAATAAAAATTCAAATGAATCATATTCAAGTGAATTACCGAATTGCCCTTGTATTGGTACTTTGTTCATTTTAGTCCGAAATTGATCAAATCAATTTTGAATGATTCTAAATCATTTCTAGGATGAACTTAGCATGCTTAAAACATCAAAACACCAAAACAACAAAAATCCCCACATTTTTGTCCTTGGCCGTGAGCTCCATTAAGGGGGGGGGGGGGGGGGGTTTGTGTATTTTGTCATTTCATGCATCAAAACACACCAAGATGTAATCCAATCAACATGAAACTTTGTATGCATCATATACACATCCAAATACACAACATAAATGAAAATCACCAAATTTGGAATTAGTTATAAACTCTAATTTTTCAATTTCCACAAATTAGACCAAATACACTGAATCAATTACTTCAATCATCTTTCTTACATCCAATCCAAGTCTCAACACAATGAAACAACTCAAGATCAAATCTAGGTCATCTTAGAGTGGGTCAAAAACTCTAGATTAGCAACATGGTTTCCAAAACCTTAAAAGAATCCTTACAACTTCAATAGTCACAAGTTTCCTTCATCACACATGCTTCACACTTTCATCAAAACTTCCATCAATAAAAACACAAATAAAAAAGAAAGAATTAACCTAAGATTAACATAGATTAAAGCCTAGAAGCTAAGGAACAATTTCCTTACTAATAGCAAGTTCAAGAAACTTACTAAAAATCCAAGCTTTTGATTTTTCTTTCTTTCTCAAGCTTCCTTTAAGTTTCTTCAATGGAGTTTTCTTTTTGGTAAAGTGTATTAGGTTATCAAATGAGAAAGAAATGAAAACAATATATACCTCTCCAATTTTTGCCTTGGCCGAAACCTTTGCAAATGTATATACCAAAATTTTCATTTCAATTTCATTTCAAAAACATTTAATCAACTTGTATAAATATCTAAAAATAACTTTATTAGATATTTTATTAAAGTCAACAAAGGCAACTAATATCATTTACAACAAATATCCTAATGTAAGATATTTATATTTTAATTAATTTAATCATTTAACAATTAATAATTAATTAATTAATCAAATACAAATATAATAAATATATGTATAATATTTACATTAAATATTAAAAATATATTTTTATTTAGGATATTAGTCAAATATGTCAATTTGACATTTAATTAATGTGTATTTAAAATAATCAAGTATTAAATGTAAATACACAACAATTAAGGAAATGACTATCGGGTCCCTACACATGTATTTTGCGTTTAACCTTTAAACGACTTTATAAATAATCAATATTATTTATTAATGTTGCTCTAGTGCTCTACAAGTTTATTTCATTATTGAGACTCTCTAGATTCAGACATATCCGTCACGAAATCCAATTTCGTGACCATAATTTATCCACCCGTAAATTATGACGATCACGGATAAACTGGCTGAATCATACATGTTGAGGTCATGGCAAATGTATAATTCCTCCGTCACAGGTATCCGGATGTATCCCAGAGATATAGATGTAAACGTCAAATCTCTATAGGGATTATTCAGTCGACTATTCTATTAGCAATCTCAAAAGAATGTTTAGAACTAGCTTCTAAACTTTACCACGGGCCCATGGTTTTATCTGATTGCTAATTATATGGACTACCTATGCTCTATTACACAGAACTGACGGATCCTATCTTGATACACATAGGACACCCTGAGGATCTATCTACACCCAACGAACAGGCGGAGGTCTGATCTAAATAAATCGGTGACGTGACTGCCATCTAAGTGTAGAAGATGTCTCATGTGCCCACAATGGCATCTCAAGTCTAAGAATCACAAGTGCTACTCAACCCAAGAAGATTCTTATTGACGATGGTGTACCATCCATTAAGAATCTTTGGTGAGTCGTTCAGTGTTTATCTACTATAAACACCTACACGTCTATACTAGTCTCCTAGACTTATGGTTCATTGAGAAACCATTGGAATCAAATATTCCAGTATACGACTTGTAACGGTCTCAACGGGTTTACTATACTGACCAAGTAGTGTAAACCTTGACCAGGAACAGTCTGAGAATGACAACGTCATGATACTACTCAATGTCCGTTGCGACGCTTTTGCAACTGTATCATGACTAATCATTCTAGGGTCATTACATCTTTACCATTTTAAAAGATTCATTATATTATAGAAACTGCATATATCATTCATAATAATAATATTTTACAGAAGTATTTACACAGAAATACAACCGGGAATTGGCGCTGTGAGCACCAACCCCAACAAAAACTCCCACTTGCTCTAGTTCCAATAACGATTGTATCTAATACCCATCGACTGCACTGTTTATCAAACAACTTCGGAGGTATGGCCTTCATCAGCGGGTCTGCTACATTATCTTCACTCGGTACCTTGCACACGACAATATCCCCTCGTGACATAATCTCTCGAATGATGTGGTACTTCCGTTCCACATGCTTCGACTTCTGATGTGCCCTTCGTTCCTTTGCTTGCGCAATGGCTCCAGTATTATCACAGTATAACGGAATCGCATTCTCGATACTTGGGACAACTCCCAAATCTGTGATAAAATTCTTTATCCACACAGCCTCTTTTGCGGCTTCAGAAGCTGCAATATATTCCACCTCAGTGGTGGAATCAGCTGTTGATCCCTGCTTGGAACTCTTCCAACAAACTGCACCTCCGTTAAGGGTAAAGACAAATCCAGATGTAGACTTTCTATCATCGGGATCCGATTGAAAATCAGAGTCTGTATACCCATTAACTTGCAGTTCGTTTCCTCCATAAATTATTAACTTATCCTTAGTACCTTTAAGATACTTGAGGATATGTTTAATGGCCATCCAATGGTCATTACCTAGGTTGGACTGATATCTGCTAGTTACGCTAACAGCGAAACTGATATCAGGCCTTGTACATAGCATGGCATACATTATGCTACCCAAACACGAAGTATAAGGTTGGCTAGACATTCTCACCTTCTCATCTTTTGTTTGCAGACACATCTTCTTTGAAAGATGAATCTCATGTCTGAACGGTATGTTTGTTGTCTTACAGTTACCAAAATTATACCGTTCCAAGATCTTATCTATGTACGTTGATTGGGATAACCCAATCAGCCTCCTTTGTCTATCTCTATAGTTTTATCCCTAAAATATAGGAAGCTTCGCCCAGGTCCTTCATGGAGAAATTCTTATAGAGGTACGCTTTGACGCTTTGTAACATGCCTAAATCATTCCCAATGATTAGGATGTCATCAACATATAGGACTAAAAATACGACCATGCTCCCACTGGCCTTCTGATACACACAAGACTCTTCTGAATTCTTGAGAAAACCAGACGATCTAATAATTTCGTCGAATCGAAGATTCCAACTTCGTGAAGCTTGTTTAAGCCCATAAATAGACTTCTTAAGCTTACATACCATACCCGAGATTTTGCTGGACGCAAAACATCCTTACAGGAATAAGGATCTATATCAAGCGTAGTATACCGTAGTATTGTGCGTATCGGCCCAGTATCGGATAATCACGTGCTAGGGCTGGGGCTGGATAAGTGTCTACCCCGTCCGAAGCACAATCGGATGTCTGGTAACATAGTCTCTATAATCGGATATACATGACCTGGTCACAATATCCCGATTGGTTGCGCAACACTCAAGAGCACTAGTACCGTATCCTGCGTGACATCATCTCCAATATGACTGAAGTGACACTTCCGTCTTGACATCACACCCAATACTCTACGACTCTCTGATAAACCCAGAAGTGGTGTACACAGAACCGGTCAAAGCCCCCTACCACCAAAACCAAAGTTTATCGATTATCGTAAGTATTAGCGATGCAAGTCTCAGGTTAAGACTATACACACCTACCTTGATTTCGGCCTCCCATAGACACATAGTCATAATACCAATGGGATTCCGAAGGGTCTATCCAGAGCGAAGCTGTTTCCCGTACCATCGGTGAAACACGACCTCCTATCGCACTTGCATAAGTATCCAATACTTATATATATGAGAACTATGCCGTTGTGCCCTCACAACGCGCACAAGTGCAATACTAGCCTATTCTGCATTATCGATGTCCAGTCTCGATAATACTACGGCTAGGGATATTTAATGATTAATCCTTTGTGGACTGATACTGTCTCATATCATCTCAATCCAGGAACTAATCATAGGGACCTCTCTTCATTTATATATCTATGGTGATCTAATCACAAATGATGAGAGCACAATTTCCTTATTACATAGTTAATTTGCTACAACAACACAATGTTCTGTGCAAATAGTGACGCTATGGGTCATATTATCCAACAGGCTTTTGGAGGATGCTTGGGCGTGTGATGGAGGCTTAGGAGAGTGCTTTAGGCGTGTGAGAGAGGTATGTGAGCTAGCCTTGTGAATGGGGGGTGAAGGCCTCTTTTTATAGGCAAAGGGAAAAGGCTTTCCTTTTTAGATTAGGAAGGAATCTCCTAATTGGTTTCTAATAAGGAATGCATCTCCTAATTAGGATTTGGGATTGGATTTGATTTGGTAATGATTTTATTTGATTTCTTTTATTTAGGCAAGGATTTTATTTGATTTAAACATGTGATTAATGTGCATATACCTAAATAAAAGAGGGAATGGGCGTGAATTGCTTCTAATGGGCATGGGCTTGGTTTGACTTGGGTTGACTTGGGTGTTTTGGGTTTGGTTTGGGTTTGGTTTGGGTTTTGGGCCCTAGGTAAGCTTTAAAACGGAAATCCAACAAGCAACCGAAGCTAAACAACTCAAATACAATCCAACAAAATTCTAATTTCCAACTTTACCCTTCCAACATCTATTTCCCGCGACTTTCATGACTAAAGAAGTAGTTGCCTCAATACGAGACTCATCATCGGACTGATATGCAAAAATGCAATGCCTACAGTAAACAATGTCATTTTCTCTCAAGTAATCTTGAAATTCTTTGCTTAAGTATTCACCACCTCGGTCAGACCTCAGTGACTTAATACTTTTATTAAGCTGGTTTTCTACTTCAGCTTTGAAGTCTTTGAATTTCTCAAAGGCTTCAGATTTGTACAGCATAAGTACACATACCAATATCGTGAGTGATCATCAATAAAGGTAATGAAGTAGGAGAAACCACCTCTAGCGGTGACTGACATTGGTTCTATATGCATCAGAGTGTATGAGTTCTAATGTCTCCGATGCATGACGTCTTTTACCTTTGAAGGGTAATTTGGTCATTTTACCAAGTAAATAAGACTCACAAGTTCCATAAGGTTATATTTGAAGGGTCTGAAATACCCATCCTTATGTAGCTTAGGTAATCTTGTTTCATTGATATGACCTAAGCGACTATGCCATAGAAGTGATTCATTGAGATTATTCGAGTTAACGTTATATATTTTAGAGGTTGAACATTCTTTCTTATTTTGTAAGACATAGATACCATTATTCAAAATACCATCTCCATATTTTATTTCATTGAAATAAATAGAACATTCATTACAACTTATTAGGCATGAAAAGCCCTTATTACATAAAGAAGAAATTGAAATGATGTTCTTTACTAGAGAATGTACATAACACAATCTTCTAAGTTTAAAACTAAACCATTCGGCAAAAATAATGAATAAGTCCCCACGCACAATGCAGCCAGTTTTGTTCCATTACCTATGGGTAAGTCAGCCTCCCCATGACAGAGTCTCCTATGTTTCCCAGGCCCTTCACATTGTTACACAAGTGAGTCCCACAACCGGTGTCAAGCACCCAAGTAGAAGGTTCAGAGTTTTGAGAATATAGTTCAATCATATACAACATACCTGAAGCAATGGGTTTCTTGGCCTATTGGGCTTCCCTAGCTCCTTTGGCTTTCAAGGATCTGCAGTCTTTCTTCCAATGACCATTCTTTCCACAAAAGAAATATTTCCCCTTTCCTTTTTTCTTCTCCACCTTACCATTGGGCTTTAGGTAATCTGGAGCCTTGTCCTTGCCCGTAATTTTCTTTGGGCCTCGTGGCTTCATGTCCATACCCGTAAGCATGACGGAGGTTTTAAGCTCCAATTTCAAGTCATTCTCTACTTGCTTTATCAGATTTTGCAATTCTGCTAAAGTAGCTTCTTTATTAGACAGATGAAACTGCATAATAAAGTTAGAGAAGTCTTTTGGTAAGGAGTGAAGAATTAGATCGTGACCTATCTCATGATCCATGATGAAACTGAGGTTGGCCAATTTTTCAATGTGGCCAATCATCTTAAGCATATATCCACCAATAGATCCTTCCTTAAAACCTGTTTGGATAAAGCACATGACACTTGGAATCTCACGGTATATATAGAAGTTGCATACAACTCCTTCAAGTGAAAGATGATAGTTTGAGCATCCATATCTTCGTGAGCTTTCTGAAGTTCGTCCGACATAAAGCCAAATATTATGTAAACTGCTTGCTCATCATCATCGATGTGTTTCTTCCAAGAATCAAATGTATTTTGGTCAGCATCTTCTGCAGGTTCAGAAGGAAATGGTCTTTTAAGTGTTGGTAAGCGGCTGCGCAGTGCGCAGTGGAAAAATAAAAATTATTATATCGCTTTCCCTTTTCCCAAAACCCATTTATTTTTATTATTCTACAAGCCTAGGCATGTTACTATATATTCTAAGCATAAAACTCATAAAATATGCAAAGAACATAAACCTAAACATGCTAACTTATCATAAGAACTCTAATTAAAATAAAGAAAGAAACAGACTTACTTGAACCAAAGACTACTCCAGTCCTCTTTATCGAACTCAGCAAGCTCTTCCACGTTCCAAAGAGCCACTCAAGTTTGTGGCCTCCAAAATACACACACAAAGCCAAAACTCAATGGCAAGATTACGCTTTGAGTGCACGGGTATTTTGCCCTTGGTGCTAGCCTAGGAAAATACCTCAAAACTTTTTACTCGAGGTTCCTCTAGTCAATTAGACTTAAGGATCCTCAAAATCAGTGGCTTACTCTTAAACTTTAGAGTTGCTCATTTATATAAACCCAAGATATAAAAGGTTTGGTGCAAAATTTATGAATAATTTTTTGGATTTATATAGTGCTCCAAAGAAAACAAAATTAATTAAGAATCCGATGTGGGATAAATGCCAATTTAATCTTAGCTATTGATCTTAATTTAATGGTTTAATGAATTATAAAACCCTAATAATATTTAAGGCCGAATTGGAATTCAAAACAAATAACAAAAAAGAAAAAAAAAATTACTATTCACATGAATAGAAATTTTTTTAATCTATTTATTCTAATTCCCAAAGTGCCCCTATCGTCATTCACTAATCCCTAAGCCACTACTGAACCTCATAATGATCTGTTCAATAATTAAACACATTGAACTATTTATGAAAAATTCCTACAACAGTCATATATGTTGTTAAATATGTATTGTGCACTGTTAACCAATGATTTTGACTTTATTGTGTGTGACCTTTTGGGTTCCCCTCAAGTTGGACATGAAATGAATCATGATAATTTAATCGAACATAAATTATCCTCTGATCAGATGTTCTTTCGATTTCAATGACCAAGGTTGACATCTAGCAACATGCCAATGCCCCCAAATGAGAAGAAAAGATATATGTACCCATTATGTATGTGATTTACATATAATACGGTCTTTTGCCTCATTGTATCCCCACCTATTGACCTAGGGTATGGAAAGTGTCTACCCATATGGTCAAAGGTATGTTGTTGATAGTGTCATGAATCGTGTTAACCCAAGAATCTCACATGATTCTTCCGCTATGGCCACAGTCTCAAGCATTGATCACACATATCAACCCGTGAACTAGATTACTACTCTTATAAGAAAATATTATCCGAGAGAGTGGCGATTCTCTGTTTATCTTTACAAACTTCATATGTTTCAACAAATGACCCAATCATACCCTTATGACCGGATCTTTTGAACCGGGGAAGGAAACTGTCAAAGTTATTTGATCCACACATAAGATTGTAAAGACCTCAAGTCTAAGGAGTAGTCATATAATCGATACATGAAAGTTCTCACCGACACATGGGATAAACACTCCATATGAAAACTTTCGGGGGTTAGTTTGATAGACAAGAGCAACTCATGCATCCATGTGATACACCAAGCGGATGGATCTCCGCTAGTAGCCTATGAGATCGGCTACCCCACTTAAAGGCGGATCATATCATCATGCTAGTCACTCCACTTTATGAACGCCCAGATTATTCACAAAACTATGACTAGGAACATTTAAGAGTAACGATTCTCATAAGGCGTGGAAGCCATCGTCTTATTACTCCAAGGGCTTTATTACAGTGTTGATGATTCATGTAAGTTATGTAAGGCACATATAATAAAGATTTACATTTTATTAATTAATGAAAATATTACAATATAGCCTATCCACAAGTTGGGTATAGGGCATATCCCTAACAATCTCCCACTTACACTATAGCCAACTAGTATGAATCTGGACACCATACTCTTGGGTGTGCCTATCATGCTTTTGTTGAGTCATCCCTTTAGTCAGAGAATCTGCAAGATAATCTTCTGTAGGTATTTTCTCTATAATAACTTATTTTCTCTCAATAATCTCCCTGATGAGATGAAATCACTTGAGTATATGCTTGATTTTCTGGTGGGACCTTGGTCCCTTTGATTGAGCAATGGCGCCTGTGTTGTCATAGTATATTGTGACGCCATTCTTTATCGCGAGAAGCACTTCCAGCTTCGTGATGAACTTCTTTATCCAGACTACTTTTTTAGCTGCCTCAGATGCTATAATATACTCGGCTTCAATGGTGGAGTCCGCTGTAGTTAACTGCTTTGAGCATTTCAAACTAACAGCTCCACCATTCAAAATAAACACATATCCTGTTTGTGATCTACTGTCATCCATATTGGTTTGATAGCTCACATCACAGTAACCAATGAAGTTCATCTCAGAACAGTCTCCGTATGTCAAAAAACACATCCTGTTCTTTTTAGATACTTGAGGATTATTTTGACAGCTGACCAGTGTTGTTCACCAGGATTTGCCTGATACATGCTCATTATTCTAAGAGCATGAGAGTCATCAGGTCTTGTACATAGCATGAAGAGTATGTGGACATTGCTACTTAGATAATTTGATTACATGACAAGTAGGTAAATTATCACTTTTAGAATCTTCCATTTTGAATCTTTTCAAAACTTTATCTATGTACGTAGATTGAGAAAGTCCTAACAACCTCTTAGATCTATTACAGTAGATCTTATTACCGAGAATGTATGATGTTTCTCTCATATCTTTCATAGAGAAATTCTATGATAACTATTGCTTGGTGGCTTGCATCATGGGAATATCATTCCCGATGATTAATTTGTCATCGACATATAATACAAGAAATACAACAACACTCCTACTACTTTTTCCTGTAAACACAAGGCTCGTTTACCTTTTTGATGAAGTCAAATTATTTGATTGTCTCATCAAATCGTATATTCCAACTTCTGGAGGCTTGCTTGAGTCTATAAATTGATTGTTTATGCTTGCATACTTTATTACGATCATCCTTAGATGCAAACCCCTCGGGTTGTGTCATATAGACTTCCTCTACGAGGTTCCCATTAAGGAAATCTATTTTGACATCCATCTGCCAAATCTCATAATCAAAGTGTGCAACTAATCCCAGTAAAATTCGAATTGACTTTATCATTGCAACAGACGAAAAGGTTTCCTAATAGTTAATTCCTTGGATTTGTCTATAACCTTTCCTCATAGTTAATTCCTTGGATTTGTCTATACCGTTTCACTGCCAATGTAGCCTTATAGGTTTGGATGTTTCCTTCTGCATCAGTTTTATGCTTGTAAATGTACTTGCAGCCTATGGGTTTTATCCCTTCAGGTGCATATACCAAGTCCAAGACTTGATTCTGATACATAAAGTTTATTTCGAATTTCATGGCCTCAAGCCACTTGACTGACTCAATGTCACACATTGCTTCATCATAACAGGTGGGATCGTAATTATCAATGACCAGATCATGTTCCTTATCAATATAGATACCATATCTTTCAGGCTCATGTCTTTCCCTACTAGACCTTCTGAGTTCATAACCTTGTGGTTGTTCCGTCGCTGCCTTTTTGAGGGGCTTGTGGTTTAGTTCTATGTTAGTTTGTTCTTCTCATACCTCATCGAGGTCAAGTTTACTTTCTTGAAAAGGAATTCATTCTCTAGAAATTTAGCATTTCGTGGGACAAATGTTCTTTGTTCATTTGGAACGTAGAACACGTATGCTCTTGAGTTCAAGGCATATCCTACAAAATTATATTTAACTGCCCTATCATCTTATTTGTTAGTTTCTGTGAGCTTGACATATGTGTCACATCCCCACACTTTTAGATAACTAAGACTAGGACGTTTCCCAGGCCATAATTCACATAGTGTTTGACTAACAGTCTTGGAAGGAGCTTGTTTTAGTAGTAGAGTTGCAGTTATAAAGCATGACGCCAAAATAAAGGAGGTAGATCCGTGTCTGGCATCATTGATCGGACCATATCTAATAATATCCGATTTCTCCTTTCGGAGACCCCATTATGCTGTAGAGTTCCCAGAGGATTCCACTGGGAAACAATCCCATTTTCTCTCAAGTAATCTTGAAATTCATTGCTTAAGTATTCACCACCTCGGTCATACCTTAGTGACTTAATAATTTTATTAAGCTGATTTTCTACTTCAGCTTTGAAGTATTTGAATTTCTCAAAGGCTTCAGATTTGTATCGCATAAGGTACACATACCCATATCACGAGTGATCATCGATAAAGGTAATGAAGTAGGAGAATCCACCTCTAGCGGTGACTGATATTGTTCCGCATACATCAGAGTGTATGTGTTCTAATGTCTCCGCTGCTCGTTTTCCTTTACCTTTGAAGGGTAATTTGGTCATTTTACCAAGTAAACAAGACTCACAAGTTCTATATGGTTTGACCGGTGCGTAATCACACGCGTATAATGCAAGCGCACGTATTGCTCAAGTAGCATAAAAAGTATCGATCCACGAGGACTTAATAACTAATATATTAATTATATGAGGACAAATGATTACTAGTATCCAGTAGATTGATTGTTTGATTGGAATGGTGACTTTAAAATTTAAAACAAGTAAATAAAAAGACGTGAAAGTAGATTAAAAAAATTGAAATTTATAAAAACTATCTAGGGTTGTGATTACCTCCAATATCTAATTAAAGATGAAGTGGTTATTTGAAGTTTGTATAATAAATCGATTTACTAACCTGGAACACAAAATTATGCAAAAGCCTTTGTCGATGGTCAGATGCAAATACCCAGTGTAATCCAATTAAACCATATGTCTATGTTAACCAAATTACCTGGATTCATTGAGTTTAAGTTCCAAAAGTGGCTACCCCCGCCCGACAGTTATGTGTATATCCTGTAAGGAAATCTATTAAAGGTTATCTATCCTCAAAGAAGATCGTGAGCTATTGAATCTAAGGCTGAAACCTAAAATCTCTTTTCCAAGTTCATTATAAGTTTACCGCATCAATCTTATTGGTGATCAGGCAACAAGAAGCATTAAGATTAAGACTCAGTAAACAAACTAAAGAATTACCCATTATATAATTAAATCAATTATTAAGCTTGTTAACCTCCTAGGTGGTCTCTCGTAATCACTCATTGTGTGTGCACTAGATGTGGAGGGTGTGGCAAAGAGATTGTCAAACAAACTCTCTGAATCAGAATTCTCTTCTTCAGTTCTAACGAACCTACCAAATCTATCCCTACGTCTAGGCATGCAATTTAAGTTCAAATAATACTAGGGAAAAAAAATGAATAAATAAAAAGAATAAACTAAAATTTAAAATCTAAGTAAAACTAAAACAGAAATAGAACAAATAAAATAAATACTAAGATAAAAAGAACTAATTAAGAATAAAAACTAAATTACTAAAAGAAAATAAACGAAAATAAATAAATAAAAGGAACGAAGTTACCGCTTCGTTATTGACAAAGCAAACCTGGTCCTTTTGCTTGTAAACCGTCTCCCCGGCAACAGCGCCAAATTTTGATTACGCCCAAATATGACTCGCGATTATCGCAGTACAGTTGGGGTGTCGATTCCACAGAGAGAAGGTTACAGGAACTGATTTACTTAAACAAAAACGTTAGCAATAACTATTTTTAAGAAAAGATTAAATTGCAATGGAAAATTAAAGAATTCAAAGACTTAAAGAATTTTAACAATAATGGGAAAAATAGCAAAGCATCCGGGTTCCCTCTTGTACCTATTACTTATATTCCGTTATCGATTCATGTAATTACACAATTGAGGATTTCACGTCCCAAATCAAAAATTGGAAGATATTCAATTCTACACCAGTTTAAGTTCTAAGGTAATTGTTATTCAATCTTCCATACGTTTACAACTCACAAGGTTATCGTTACAACCTATCCAACGACGACAATATACCCTCGGGCAATACTGCAGCAGAGGATCAACTTGCAAAACAACCTTAATCTATCAAACCAATTTTACCAACAACACATAGAAAAAGCGTGACTGAATCTATATGTAAACTAATAAAATATAGTTTTCAATTAATCAATAGAATAAAGAGATGAAGAGAATAACAATTATATTAATCAATTAAATCCATTCATGAATCAAATAACAAGAATACAAGAGTTTGGGTACAAGAGTTTGCCCTTAGCTTTGCTTGGGAGATTAGTTCCGCATGCTAGATGAAAAAACAACAGAGATAGATGGAGAAATCATTGGTTCTGATCCCGGGAATTTGCACGGCTCTGTTTTCTCTTTGGTATTTGTGTATCTAGCCTCCCTCTGTGTTTTAGACGAAGTCTCATATTTATAGCAGTGTCAGGGTGTCATTAGGATCTCAGAAAAACCCTAAAAACGAAACGTGGAACGCGTAGGAATCCTTACGCAGAGCCGCGGCGCTGATCTCTCTGGAAAATGGCCCGGGCGGGCTGTGCTGGAGGCGCCAAGGCACCTGGCTTCTCATTGGCGCCTTGGCGCCAATCCCCTTAGTAATTAAGGCGCCATGGCGCCTTGAGTCCTTCACTGGCGCCATGGCGCCATGGGTATATGCTATGTATGGCGCCTAGGCGCCAGTGCCTATGTGGGTGGCGCCATGGCGCCATATCCCCTGTGTTTTGTATGCAATTCTGGCGCCATGGCGCCATGCTCCCTGCTCGTCCTGTGTGTTCCCAGGGGTTCCCAAAATACTTGTAAAATTCCTGGATCCATGTATTAATATTCCTACAAATAAAAATCACTAAATTAGTGTAAATAATAAACATTTTAAATTATTATAACAATAGAAATTATGTATTAAAACATAAAATATATAACTAAATGTTTAACAATAAGCTTAGATAAATGATGTTCTAATGTACATTTTCATGCACTTATCACAACCCCCAACCAGCTTATTGCTAGTCTCTAGCAATTCAAGCGTAAAATAAAATGAAAATTAAATAAATAAACTATCTAAGCCACTTTCGTAGGGATCACGATTGCATTTAACGTATGCAACAAGCCTTTAAACCCCTAGGTGTCCCTAGTGGACGAGTTATAGTCTCGTGAGGGCTTACAGCGACGATACCCACAAACGTCATTCAAAACATACAATCATGCAAAAATAAAAAAATTAAATTAAATAGTCCCAATAGTTTCACATAAGTTTGTCCTCAGAGAATGTATAGTAATGAAACAATAGAACTTTCAAAGTACTCAACGCAACTCAAATCTAAATCTTTGAATAAATCATCTAGGCTTGACTCAACGTGTGTGTGTGCTAAGGTTCGTTCACAACTTTATTCCCAGGTAAGCCAACTCAATGATTTCGTTTAAAAATCGGGGTCGAATGGGTCTAACCAACCTAGATATCTCAATTAAGCTCTGTAGTTGCTTTTTATGTGTGCTCAATATGGTATGATTTTTTTTCTTTTCTTTCTCGTCTCTTGTTGCTCTTTCTTTTGAATTTTTCTTTCAACCCACCTACCCTTTAAGGTAGCATTTCTCCTCATGGTGGTCCTAATACTCGCCCATGGGTAGCTTCACGCTTATCGGTTATAGGTGGTTCAATGTCTTTCTTCAGAGACTTTTTCTTTTATTTGCAACCATACCTTACGTCATAACACAAGCAAATCAGGTTAGATATCTAAGCAAACGGTCATTCATCGACATACAATTTCTTCAACTAGTCACTTTGTTAACTACTCAGGCTTTCACTGCTAAAAACCTATAATTAAGTGCTTACGAGTCTAACATAGATAAACTACTCAAGTCATCAGATAATAAAGTACATTAAAGGACTTATCGTTTCTACGATTTCATTCTAAGACAAACAATATCATCATCGGAACTATGTTTGACTGTCAGGGACTAAAAATAAAACAAAACAAAATTTTTTTTTATGTATTTATGACAGGTATTATCATGCGCATGCATACACCCCCACACTTAAAACTTGCATTGTCCTCAATGTAAGATAAATATAAAGAAAAGGATTAAGGAACAACACTACCAGGTGCGGAGTTTATCAGGTTCCTGCTGGCGAGACTTTGGTTTTGTGGATGTGTAGGTTGTGATAACTCCTGTATAAACACTTATGCAAAATAAAATAAAAAAAATGAAACATGCAATTAGCACACAATAAAGTAGAACTAAGGTAAATAAAATAAATAAATTAAAGTAAATGCAAATGCAAGGGTTGCCTTCCCGCTAGCGCTAAGTTTAACGTCTTCAGCCAGACGCAAGCACTCAAGTTGTCATGGTGGTTTCCATCGAGCGTACTGATAAAGGCATGGGGAGAAATTTTTGTCTGGCTGCGGCAGTGTATTCACTGATCCTCCGTGGTCTGGTGGCTGAGAATCTTGACTGCACATATTAAAACGTTGATTTAACCCCCTATTTAACTTTCCAGATATCATCTTCAATTGAACACGAACTCTTCTTTTCCTCCTTTTACGATTCTTTAGGATCATTTTCACTTCAAGAGCATTTGATTCATGTTGTAAAGAAGCTGTTTTTGGCCGGACTGCTTCGAGCATGTATGTACCTTGACACTCATCATCATCCCGTGGTTGTTTTTCAACATGAAAAATATTCACCTCTAGAGTCATATTTCCAAATGATAGCTTTATTAGACCGTTCCTGCAATTAATAAGGGCATTAGCTGTAGCAAGAAAAGGTCTACCTAAGATTAGTGCATTAGATGTAAATAACACTATTTATATTTTGAATATAAATAAATCTCAAACATATGACATGACAAACAAATCGCTCAAACTGATCTAATCAGTTGAGACTTATTTATGGCAGTGTTGTCTAGGACACATTAAACAAGACTCGTATATCTACACTTTTGAAGAGTGGATACTAGGACGGATTTGATTTTATTCAAATAATGTCTACGAATCTAGTTTATTGGGCAAAGTGCCTAAAATACCTTTTACTTGATAAAAGAGTAAGTGCCACCGATCTGTTAGCCCTCATTCATAGTGACGTAAGTGGGCCCATATCTAGCTAGGCTAGAGGTGGATTTGAATACTTCGTAACCTTCACGGATGTGGCATCGCGTTACGGTTATGTGTTTCTTTTGAAACATAAATCGGAAACTTTTGATTAATTCAAAGAGTTTCGACACGAAGTAGATAGACAGACCGGCTAAAGTATTAAACCGTCATGATTAGACCGTGGTGGAAAATACTTAAGCAATAAGTTTCTCAAATTACTTGAAAGAGTATAGTATTCTTTCAATAAGGACTCCTCCTGGAACACCTCAGTTTGACAGTGTGTCTGAACAGAAAAACCAAATTTTGTTGGACATGATAAGGTTAATCACGAGTCACTCTGAGCTACCATTTTCCTTTAAACTGATAAGCATTAAACAGTGCAAAACTTATTTTGAATAAGGTTCCATGAAAATCTGTTAGATAGAATTCATAATAGATATGAACATGAAAGAAATCGGGTTTCTCATTCCTGAACATTTGGGAATGCTGGGCATAAGTTTGGATGATACCAAACTAAAACCCAAATCGGATAAGTGCCTAGTTGTAGGTTGTCCTAGGGAAACCAAAGTATAGTACTCACCATGCGGTTTTCCTAAGAGGAATACTTATATGCAGTGGTAAGTGGGAGGATAGTAAAACTCGATGAAAATCAGAGTAATACTATTCCTGGCACTGATTCTTTAATGGAACATAAACAGTTCATCATGGATGAATCTGCACCATAATATTCGATTACACAAGAACTGCGTAGTTGTAGAGAGTTAGAAAACAACCTGGGAGGTATGGGTTTCTGATATCACCTCATAAAGATGTCAATCTTATTGAGAAAAACTAACTACGTATGAGGAAGTGATACAAAGTATCGACTACCTATTATGGAAAAGTGCCATAATGTCTGAAATGGATTCCATGTATACCAATCTTGTTTGGACCCTGGTTTTTGTACCGTAAGACATTGTGTCTATTGGTACTATAAAGGTCTCTTCAAGAAGAAATACATGGATGCCAACATATATATGCACATAGCTAGGCTTGTACAGAAAGGATATCGTCATCAACATAGTGTTGGTTACGACAAATCTTTTTGTCTGTTGCCATGGTTGAATCCATTTGGATAATGCTTGCTAATGCTGCATGTTTCATTTATAAAATATAGCAGCAGAATGTTAAGATCGTTTTCCATAACGGAAACCTTTTGGAGGATGTTTATCAACATCCTCACGGTTTTGTCGTACCAAAACAAGCAAACAGGGTTTGCGAGTTAATTCAATCCATATATGGATTGAAGCAAGCATTATGTTCTTGGAACAATCATTTTGATGTAATCATAATGGTATATGATTTAATTCAAAATGAATATGATTCTTGTGTATATAAGGAGGTTAGTGGGAGCGCAATGACAGTGAATGTCCTATATAATGATGATATATCATTTCTTGGAAATGACATTCCCATATTACAATTGGTGAAAGCTTGGCTTTCATGGAAATTCTCCGTAGAATTATTGGGAGAGACAACCTTTATTATAGGAATTAGGATCTACTGGGATAGATCTAAAAGTTATTGGTACTCTCCGAGAACTCGTACATTGAAATAAATATATGCGACCTGCTGTCTTATACGCTTTGAGCATATGAAGTCACAATCAGGCCAATCCAAGTGATAGTCTCTGGATTGATGTTAAGAAAATCCTTTAGTGTCTTAGATAAACTAAGGATGCTGTCTTATACTGTGGAGAAGGAGAACTTGAAGTGACTAGGTTCACTACTACAAGTTTCTAAACCGACAAAGACGACTATAAGTCGCAAAATGGTACTATATAGTTTTAATATTGGAACAGTGAGCTGGAAATCTTCCAAGCAAGATATTGTTACCGAATAAGCAATAAAAACGGAACTTTACTGCAACTGACGCAGCAAAAGTAGCATTTTGGATCTAAACAATTCTAATTAGATTAGATATAATTCTGTTAGCAGCTGAGCTAGGCTACAATATAGGCTAAAGAATTAACGGTCTCATCAATGATCCGATATGTACTTCATATGGTTTCATCTGATTCGTCGAAACATGCATCGTGGCGATGTGATTAATGAATAAATCGCATCAGATGATAACCTTATGAACCCGCAGATGAAAACTCTTTCGCAACAGATGTTTGAGCCACTCATACATAGTTCCGGTGTAAAACACCTGAGTGATTGGCTATAGGCCAAATGGGAGATTGTTGGACAATTATGACCTATAGCATCACTATTTGTACAAATCATGGTGTTGTTGTACAAATTAACTATGTGTTAAAGGAAATTACTCTTTTATCATTTGTAATTGGATTACCAAGATATATAAATGATAAAAATCCTTATGATTAGTTCCGGATTGAGATGATATGAGACAGTATCAATCCATGAAGGTTTAATCATTAAATATCCCTAGTCGTAGTATTATCGAGATTGGGCATCGATAATGCGGAATAGACTAGTATTGCACTTGTGCACGTTGTGGAAGCATAACGACATAGTTCTCATATATTTAAGTATTGGATACTTATGCAAGTGCGATATGAGCTTATGTTTTACATATGAAATGGAAAACAGCTTCGCTCTAGATAGACCCCACGGAATCCCATTGGTAGTATGTTTGTGTGTCTATGGGAGTCCGCTTCAGGGTAGGTGTATTTGGTCTTAACTTGAGACTTGCACCACTAATACTTGCGACAATCAATATACTTTGGTTTTGGTCGTCCAGGGCTTTAACCGGTTCTGAGTATGCCTCTTCTGGGTATATTGGGAATCGTAGCGTATTAGGTGTGATGTCGAGATGGAAGTATCACTTCAGTTATATGGAGATGATGATCACGTAGGATACAGAAATTGTGATCTTATAAGCTGCAGCTAACGGGATAATATGGCAAGGTCATAGTTATCCGATTATAAAGACTAGTTACCAGATATCTGACATGTTTTTCGTACGGGGCAAACACATTCCCAGCCCCAGTCCTAGCACATGACATCCGATACTGGATCGACATACACAATACTACGTATACTACGCCTGACATATATCATATATTCCTTTAAGAATATTTCTGGAGAATTAGGTAGGCATGGCACTTTGTTAGAAGCCAACCTTGTCTCGTAAATTGGTAAAACATAGTACTAGGTACGTACGTGTTCGGATAGTCCGACGACCGCATTTACTACCAATATATCCGGGAATCTCATGGGTCGCTTCCCGAAGATTCACCGATGATGTATGACTCGCACAAAATTAATCTGGGATTAATTACAGAGTTATTTTATCTGGGATAAAATACTATTTAAAGAGAGAGAACGATTAATTTGGAATTAATCGATAAAATAATATATTCGATATATTAAACAAAATTGGATTTTAAAGCGGAATTAAAATCGAATTTTAATTCGGGCAAACGAGTTGATTTAGAATTAATTCGTTAACGACGTGAATAGTAATTTTACTAGGCATAATTATTTAATTAATTTTGATTTAATTACGTCTCAATGGAAAATTCGTTAATTCAGAATTAACGAACCTGAGTCCGGGAGTTTTTGTGGGCCCACTCGCATTTCAAATCGAGTGGGGCCCACAAGTCACATCAAGCGTTAAATCACTAGTCATTCAAGTGATGGATGTCGTGTCACTTTCAGTGATTGACAACTAGTCACTATTCTTGAGTGATGTGAAAAGTAATAGATATTGATGGTTGAAAGACATTTACCATTTAATTATTTAATGGTATTTGACTTTTTGTTTTTTGGTATTAGATATACAAAACACACAACATAAATCTCATTACTCTATCCCTCTCGAATTCGGCCAAGAGGCCTTCTTCTCCTTCTCTCCCAATTCGACCAAGGGCCAATTTTCTTCTTTAATTCTTGGCTTGGCCAAGACATTGAAGAACAAAGAGGAGATTTTGTGGCAAAATTTCTTATGTGCTAGCACACTAAAGATGACATACAAAGGTGATAGGGAAACCTTTCCAATGAGAATGGAATCCTCACAAGAAGCTTGGAGCTTGAAGATCATTCATGGAGCACAAAGAATAGCCATGGCCGAACCTAGGAGGAAAGCTTCAAGGGAAATTTTTATGTTCAAAGCTTCTCACATCCGATTAAAGTGAGTATTTCCGCAACTTGTTTTGATGTATTCACACTTATTTATTGCTTAATATTGATCTTGGTACACCTAGAAAACCCAACATAATTAACCCATAACCAACATTAATTTTTCATAGGCATCAACCGATGTGAATTTGAGTTTTCCGGAAAGCTTACGCATTATTCATGTCAATCCCAAATTTTCCAATTTCGCTCAAATTCATACAACTACTCAATCTTAGGCTACTCAAGCATAAGAAATCATAATTTAACAATTCGATGCACTATGTATGCTACTAGAAGCTTCCAAGGTTATTCAAAAAGTTTCAGTAATACATAAAAATAATGATTTTTAGCCAGATGTCTTACCGTGCTTTCAAGACCACCACTAGAATCCAAACAGGCCCACGAACATGCCAGTATAATGGAATTCTATTTGGAGAACCTCGACTTTTGGTCCCTTTGACCAGCCCTTTCTTACCTTGTTACGTGAAATCGAGCATAGATTGGAGAAATCGACATAAAGATCTTGTAGTACTCTTCGAGGGCTTTGATTTAGTTTATGGATCGACTTGTAAAGGTGCCCGAATGAGCCAAATCATACCTATGAGGATCACGAACTTCTTCTCATTCCTGTGATAACTCTGTCCACCTTAGGCCTGATCACCGGCCACCATTTTGCTCCTAGTGGTCGAAAGACCCCATCGGTATTGGTGCATGCCCCCGACTACGGTCAAAAGGTCGTCTAATATCTTGCTTCTGGTGGTCGAACAACCCCATCTTGCTCCTGGTGGTCAGACGACCCAATCGGTACTAGTACGTACCACCGGCGATGGCCGAAAGGCCATCCACCAACGCAATCTCCTCTCTCTCTAACATGTATGTGATACCGTGGGGGGGGGGGGGGGGTGTTCTGTAATATGCTAAAATTTCTGGCATTTTATAAAAAAAATTTCGGAAATTACAATATGTTCCTTGTGTTTTGTACTTTGGCATCTATCATAGGGTTAAAATTGAAATCAGCTAAATTGATGTTGTTTCTCTCAAAATTTGGTAAACTATTTAAAACGAAAGTTATTCATCTCGGAAAAATAAGTCCAATGGTTCAAGAATTACCTCAATTGGAGTATATTTGCTTATTTTATAAATGAAAAAAATAAAATTTCTCTACATAAAATAATATATATAAATTGCGTAATTGGTTCTTCCGAATTACACGATTTCCAAAGTAACGTTTCTGTACTTTAAAGATTCTGAGCTATATTTCAACACTTAAACTCTTATTCTTTGACATTGTCTCATTCCGAGACCTAATCTGTAATATGGAAAACTTTCGGAAAAGTTTATGAATTTCCACATATTACAATTTTTCCCTTCCTTATAAAACTTTCATCTTTGAAATTTTTTCGTCCTTATATCTGCTGATTAGGTTCATAACACATAAACGATAACTCTCTAATCCGTTTATTGAAGCTATCTACTCGGGCTAAAGGATAACCCCTTCACATATCTTGTATCTTCAAGTATTCATTAACTTTAAACTGTACTAACTTGGTTCTTAATGAGAGAACCTAACTAACCAATAACTATGAGGGTTTAACACACTCCTTTTGACTTCGTGCACACATACAGGGCTATTCCGGATCCTTAGTCTCAAAGTTCTCAAACACATACCTCAGAACTAGTAACCTTTTAGCTTTACATGGGCCTAATATTGTTACTATATGATTGCTCCAGATTCTCTAGTCTCTAAGGCTCGTAAATCTCATCACCGAGTATAAACTTCAAACAAGGCTCATGGGCTTTTATTTATAATGGTTATAGGCTCATCAAATGAGGCTAATTCTGAGGCTTAAACACCTGAAAATATTCAGTTGCAGGGTATAGGTCCATTGGAGGATTCTCATTCCAAGGATTAAGCACCAAAAGATTTTTTTTGGTATAGGCTCACAGAAGGATGCTTCTTTCCGGGATTAAAAATGCAAAGATGTTCTTGGATTGGGTGTAAGCTATCTAGAGGATGCCCATTTCAAGGATTAATCACCAAAATAATTATGGAAAAAAAGGCAAGTTGGATTTTTCCTTTCATTTAGCTCTTCGAGTGGTATTTCTTCGAGATGTTTTTGTCCCTAATTTGATGGAGGATATTATCCCTCTCAATTTCGTTACACATTTTGCATATACTGTTTATATTTGTATATAATTATTTACATTTCTAAATGCACTTTTTCCTATTCATACATGGCTTTTACATTTACTTTTTAAATTTCAGAAATAAAATTTCTTGAGCTTGGAGACATTCCATATGGACAGAATGGGATGTCTCTCTATTTTTCAAGCACATAGGCCCATTTCTTAATGAACTTTGAGATCCTATAAGGGTCTTCCCACGTTTTTGCAAGTTTCCCGAAATTTGGTTCTCTTTGAATATCTAAAACTTCTCAAAGTACCAAATATCTTCACGATAACCTTATGTGCTATAATTTATTATTATACTGCTTTTCCAAGCGTCTCCAGTATTTTTCATAGTGAATTGCCACCACGTACTGAATTTATGTAATAACTTGAGATCTACTTCTTGAATCATTTGGTTTTCAGGGATTTGAGCTAGCATGCTTCTTAATGTTGGCACAATGCTTTCTTTAGGTAAAATATCATTATTATGTATATAAGTGAGTACAAAGAATTACCTGTGGGTCTCTTCTCTATAGATTGATACGCCCATAACATATTGGGTTACTCTTCGAGCTATTTTCCTTTCTAATTTCAAGTTTGTTCTTCAAGTTATTGAATATGGTCTGATTGGTTATTTCTGTCTAGCCATTTGATTGTCGATAACTTCGAGATGAAATCAATGTTGAATCCTATTCTCCTTACAAATGTCTTCAACCACTGTGTTCTGAAATTGTTTCCTATTGTTCGTGATTAAAGTTCATGGAAGACCAAATCTAGTAATGATCTGTTTGTTTAAGAACTTTACAATGTTATTCATGGTAATGTTCTTGTTGTTGGGGTTTTCTCAAAGGTGCGGACGAAAGCGCGGTTCGGGCGAAATCATATCTTTAAAACTTCTTAAACTTACTGAAAAATTTATTCAATATTTCATATGAATAATTCATTCACATTTAACCTAAAAATATTTATTCGATATCAAATAATGACGTAAATAATTTAGAAAATATCTCGAAACTTTTGTGAAAATATTTTTCCGTAAAATGACATAAAACATATTTTTACTTGAACCGACCAACCACTACACACAAAGGCTGCCCAGGTAATCCATAATAGTACTTGGATAGTTCATGGACTGCCCCAACAGTGGCAAATTCGCTGTTTGGATAGCCGACACCCGGTAAGCCCGAAACTCACCTGATAATGCCGTTTTTCACCGTTTTTGCACATTTTCACTCCGAAATACTTTCCAAAAATTATTCCAATGCCCAATACACATCCAATACATTTAAATAACATATTTTTCTTCACTAAAATTTCATAATTTCCAGGTCTGACCTGGGTGCCAAAAATATCATTTTTCATACTTTAAATCCAATTTTCTCAACATTATAGGAGTTATAAAAATAATTATAGAATGGCAACAAGTCATCAAATGACAAAATTGAACTAATATTACACTAATATTATTCAATCTAACTTCACAGATACATCTAATCTTCAAATCAAAAAGCCCAAAAATCCAAGAAAAAAAGAAACCCTAGAACTATTCTAGATACTCAAGAACAAGAAACAAACTTTCTAAGTTTAAGAATATTGAAGATTGCCTCAAAATCTCCTAATTTCCTTAAACTTTTTCTCTTGTTTCTTCAAGAAAATTTTGAGAGCTTTCCTTATTGAGAGGATTCGGCCATGGCTTCCTTATCCAAAGGAAAATAAAATTTTCACCTTTAAATAATAGAGTATGACCGACATTAAAGGGGAGGGTATTTTGGTCATTTTAGTTAATTTAATATAATTAAATAATAATAAGATATAAGTTAACAAATTCAATTTGTATACTTCAAGCTTAAAAAACCATGTCATTTGTTACCAATAATATCTCACCACTTCTCATACTAATTATGACTTATGGATAGGATATTAAAATAAATAAATATTTAATAATTAAATAATTAATTAATATAAATATATCTCTATATATCTATATTTTTATTTAAATTAAATAAAAAATACATATATTTATGACATGTCAAAATCTTTTTTATAATTAATTAAAATGTATCAAATCAAATTTTGTATCAAATACAAATACATATTAATTATTAATTGATCAAAATCTCCTAATGCATGTATTTTCGTTTAACCGATTAAACGATTCAAATTAACTCATTTAATCCGATAAAGTATTATGAATAATATGTATTTATCATAACGTGTTGTCCGAGTGCTCAACGAG